>MU388238.1:0-163030 GCA_022578535.1 Jackrogersella minutella
GGGTGGGGAAGGTAGGGGTATGATTGGTCGGAAAGGGTTGTGGCTGGAAGGTACAAAGACAAACGGATTTTCTGGTCTGAGCTCGCTGAGATAAACTTTACATCTGTTGGTTGCATTGACAAGGCAGGGGTTCCACCTATTGTACCAAGGTACCTATGGATATATAGGTATTGCTTTTCCCTAGGTATGCTACAGTTAGAAAGTCTTTCTTCCTAACACATCATAATACAATAGTCTCACCCCAGTTACTTTGCTTTTACTGTTTGTACTGATTTACTGTTCTTTCTTATTACGTACGTACCTACCAACAACATCAATCGACGAACCTTTGATAAGGTTTGGTTAGACAAGCGAACTGCTAGTCACGCCTATAATCCTAATTGGGTAAAAGACTAAAAGTCTCCGGACTGTCTACTCAGCCTTGTTCGTTGAATTTATTCCAAACTGATCATTAAAAAGTGACTCTAACAGGTTAGTACCTATAGTAAGCTCTTAAGCACCGCCGCCGTTCATTACTCCACCGAACCGTCATCTCGGATAACGCCTGGAGCCTCAGCTTAAAGAGCTGACAAATTTCCACATGAGAATTACGGCTGCTACGGAGAAGCTAGAAGTTCATCGCCTACCTCTCTAGAGTCTAGCTTTGTCAAGCCACAATCAGCACTTGCGGTCTTACTACAGCAAGCCTCATCTCTCATCATCATCATCATGGCCGACAACCCAGGATCAGATCGGACTTTACTGGACAGATTCAACGCCCTAAAACCCAGTACTGTCGACCTTGACCCGTCACCAACGTATGGCTACCTCACACAGTCCCCAGTTTACCTTTCTTAGTTGCCCAAGAGTTACTTGGCCATAGAGCTAGTTTGAGGAACCAAAAGTTTACTAAGCGTCATCAGATCATTTGCCGCATCTACTATAGAACCGGCCAAGCCTCTATCGAGAGAAGATGCTGTGACAGAGTGGCTAAAGAGTCTCCGAAACCAATCTGATAAGAAAGTACATACTACTTCTAGTTTGGAGACAAATTATACCAGTAGTGATACTATCACTTCATCATCCCCTAGCCATATTTCACAGCCACAACCTAAATCCAAAAGTCCATATGCGGACATAAGCGTGCCGCAAGTTTCATCCGCAGAAGATGGGATGAACGATGACGAGGATACGCTTCTCTACACAGATAACCAGACGCTTGAGGAGCTTCTCGCGGATATCGAATCTGACCAAGCATGGGTGGATGAGTTAATATCCGAAGAAAAGAAGCACCGCAGAGTTACCGCACTTCTCGAAGAACTCGGGAACGCCCCCGAAGAAAAGGAGGACCCAGATAATAACCCTCCAATCAAAAGCAGCCACGATGGCGGAGATGAGGACAGCAGTGATGATGATTCTGAAGGGGAAAACATGACCCGGGAGGCCAACGACATCCTCGCCCAGGCCGCCGACGAGGCACAAGTGGACCAACCCCTTTCTCAGCCCGATCCTACACCACCCTCGCCAAGCCGCGAGGTAAAAGCAACAACGCCCAACACCCAAGCCAGCCCAACGCAAGGGGCCAACGAAACGGACCCCTTCAACCTCCCCGCCGTGCCATCAGACCTCCAAGACCAGCCCAACCCCCCCTCCCCATCCGATTCCGACTTCGCCGCGTCCATCAGCAGCCGCATGGCGGCGCTAAGCGTGCACGCCCCTCCCTCTCGCACCCTGCCGTCCGCGCCGACATCCGCCGTCGACGCCTTCGGCCTGCCGTCCGCGCCAACCTTCACCCCGGCCGACGGCCCCGTCGAGAAGAAGAAGAAGAA
This sequence comes from Jackrogersella minutella, assembly GCA_022578535.1. NCBI lineage: Eukaryota > Fungi > Ascomycota > Sordariomycetes > Xylariales > Hypoxylaceae > Jackrogersella > Jackrogersella minutella. The sequence goes on from MU388238.1 coordinate 1,809, forward strand.
GCGCGCGGTCGGGTACACGGACGACGACCAGAAGACGTGGTGCGTGGTCTGCCTCGAGGACGGCGGCGTGCGCTGCCTCGACTGCGACGGCGACGTCTTCTGTGCCCGCTGCTGGCGCGAGATGCACGTCGGCCCCGCTGCCGGGTACGCCGACCGCGGACACAGGTGGGAGAGGTTCGTTAGGTAGGGGTCGCTGAAGGCGCGGTGCTATGTACGACGGCGGGAATTGATTGGTGGAATTGGTTGGATTCTCGCATCGTCTTGGCTTTGTACGCTGGATACCCCGTGTAGCTTGTGTTATGTGAATACCCTCGTTCTTGTTTTTTTTTTTTTTTTTCGTTCTGTGGTCGGACGTCCTGTGGTTGTATTTCAATAAAAGCTCAGTCCGTTGCAACGTCGATGATTCTGAACTGCTGACCCCCAGAGGTTGTTGTGGTGATACAGGATATCTTCTCCGCGGGAGTACTTCGCCGTTAGTTGCCTGAGGAAGACGTATTTTGGCTGCGTTGGTGGCAGTTCTGCCTTGATGTGAACTCATGCTATGTAACGTGTCAACATGCTGAATCCTGTAGATTCTTGAGACTGTTGGTTTACTCGTTGGCATTTTAGATCTACGGGGTTCACAGATGTGTACTGCGATGAAGAGTATTGTCTTGAGAAACTCTTAGTCCACAGCTGGCGGGGGTCTACGACTCGACTTACTGCCAGGTGCTGTATAATTGTGTACATTGGTCACAGTCGGCGCCGAATATACAAGACATTCTTCAAGGTAGGTATGCACAAACGCCACACCAATATCATGAGAACATATTCCTTATTTTACTCCTACCCGCGTCCAGACCGATAATACAATTTCATGAACAGAGACGCCATCCATATTGCTCTCCGTCTACCAGGAAGCCAGACCCTATACTCCGTACATGTGTCCCTTGATTTCCACCACCTTTTCGCATCCATGTGACTAGGAGAAAATCCGCGGCAAAATTGCCAGCCGTGAATTCAGAACCATGCTTTCCCCCTACTTCGCAATGAACAGATATGCATTTAACTCCATGAGGTCGTCGTAGTTAATCTACACACCAGACCCAGCTCCGTTTCCGCTTCCGCTACCGTTCGATCCTCTCTTCGGACGACCTGTGATATCTTGCCACGTGGCGCCGAATCGACGTCCCGTGCTCGCCAGCAGACCCTCCTCCTCGTCCGCCTCAGCCTCTTCGTCGAGTTCGCTGAGGTTCAGCCTCGGGGTGCGGAACAAGCTCGTCAGGAAGACTATGAGGAACACCCCCAGGAACGCGAACTGTGCCCAGAAGGCCACAGCACCGAACACGGGCCAGTTGAGTGTGACGCGGTTCAGGAAAGTTGACATGACCGTTGGAGTGCACATCTGCTGCTGACGATGCCCCGAACGTTCGCGAGCATCGGCCCACTCGGAGCACGGCTTGACAGCGTCGGGAGTCTCGGAACAGTCGGGTCGCGAGAACGGGAAGCTCGGCGGTAGGTCGCAGAACGTCTGCGTGCCGTAGCTTGCGTACTGCGGGGCGACCATCATGGCGACAGCGTAGTTGATGCCCAGAATGATAAGTGCCAGCATGACAGTCGCGATGAGCAGAGCCTGCGGCATGGTCCGGCCCTTGCGGATCTGGAAGATGCGCAGCCAGAGGAAGCGGATTCCGATGGCGGCTATGCCGGAAATGGAACTACTAAAGAATAGTAAGATCAGTAGGGCCATAAGCACGTAGTCCACGGGGAAGGCCTTAGCGGTCTGCACGAAGATCCAGTTCATGGGTTGGAAGACGTTGATATGCGCGAGGATGTAGCCGCAGTGTTCCTTGCAGACCGAATTGGCGGCCTTGTCGATGCCCGTGATCAGCATGGAGACCCAAATAAGCAGCGCGATAACGATGAGTAGAATTCCCCCGATGAGCTTGAGCGGTCGGAATACAGCGCATATCTTCGACCATGCCTTCACGATGAAGGTCTTGCCTTCACCCTGCGCTTCCGCAGCGAGCCTCTCGCGACGCACCAGAGTCCGCTCTTCCCGAGCAAGCGCATCCAGCTCGCGTCTGTCTTTATTCGGCATTCCCTCTGCGCGACCAGCATTGCGCATCTCCAGCTGCCTCTGACGCTCCCTATTCTGCTCCAATTGAGATGCAGTATTTTCGGAAAGCTGAGGCGCGGACATGGAAGGGGCGGACTTGATGAACGAGACCGGCAAGAGAGCGAGACCAGCTCCGGTGTACAGAACATAAAGGAGCGTGCCCAGTGTAATCAACAACCCCACGCCAAACGTAAGGGCCTTCTCGCCATGATTTTCGTCGAGGAGGCGCTTGAAGAAATCGAGATCGAGGTGTTTGCCATCTCCGCGGGATCCGGCGGCGGGGACGAAGAAACCGACGAGGAAGATAATAACGACGAGGAGTATGAAGGCGATGGTATACTTGAAAGCACCCCAGAGTCGGCTTCCGAAGGTCTGGTTGCCTTCCTGCTCCTCGACCTCATCGTATTCCTCATACCAGAAGTAAGAGAACGGAATGACGAGTAAGCAGAGAAGGGCGTCGAAACTATAGAGGGAATAGTAGACGATCTTAAGCGTAAGAAGAATGTTGTCTACACGCTTGGGTGTGGCCCAGTCCTTCTTGACGCCGAGGCCCGTAGAGGTCGTAGAGGAGACGAGGGCGATGTCGACGGGGAGAAGGAATACAGTGGCGAGCAAGGCAGTGAGACTGATTATGGCGACGATGCTTACGATCGCGGATCGATCGCGTGGTGTCTGCCATGTAAAGGTAGTAACACTAGCGGCAATAAATGCCAAAACTACTGCAACGGCGTAAGCGACCCATATGAGGGAGGTCTGAACGTAGCCTTGGGCAGCCATTTTGAAGATGCAGATGCAGTTGCAGTTGGTATGCTGTCACTACTACTGTTTGGCTGCTAAGGTGTGATGAAGTTAGAAGGGGAAATAAGAATTGGACATTGGGAGAAAGGGAGCTTGACGCAGGTGATGTTACCCCGCGTTTCTAGAGAGAAATGGAGGATTGGAATGTCGCGTTGTTGTTGATGATGGATATGTACAGTTTAAGTACAAGGTGCAGCACTGCAGATCCGTAGAACTGGAGCTTTTAAGCTTCCGTTGTCATGACGTATTATAATACCGGTATGCTAATCCGTAGTTACGGACTAGTTCCCCGCTTTATGCATAGACTTGAAACGTCTCATTCTACTGGTTTCATGAATATAATCATAAGATTATGTAACTATTTATGTATCAAATGGATATCCCTATATGCAAAAATCAGAAAAACAAAACAAAACCCACAAATTCATTAAACGGCTTTAAATTGTGAATGTTTAAACCATCAACCAATAAATTTATGAACTACACCACGCCGCCCCCCAAGCCTTCAAAGGTACAACCCCTTATATACGATATATCACTCTAGTTCGTGCCGTATAACAACTGGATCAAGTTCCTGGGGAGCAACAGGCGCCTCCATTTCCGAACTCACAACTCCCTCTAGTTCCAAGCGTGTTGTATTCGCGTCCAATTCGTTCTTATCAAACCGCGCGACATCAGTACCACTCCCCTCGAGCTCCGGTTTTTGTGTGCCGTCTCCGTCCTGAGCTTTTAGTGGTGTCGATGCTGATGCTGATGAGTCTTGGGCGTCTCCTCCTTTCCCCTCCGCCATCTCTCGTCGTCGCTTACGGTGACGCCTGATCAGAAAGAACCCAAGGCCGAGAATAAGGATAGCACCTAGAGTGCTGCCGACGCTGGCAGCAATAGCCGTTCTGGTTGATATACTCGAAAGATACACCTTGTCAGATCCTGAGCCTATCACCGACTCTGATGGACCGGGAATTGACATACTTCCTGATGACCCGCTAGTCAACGTCTGCCCTAGGAGGAAGATTCCTTGTGCCGATGCTTGTATCGTGAGTTGGCTTGCAGGAACTATATTCGACCCAATTCCTCCCATGGATAAGATGGGCAATGAATTCGTCAGCCCAGGGCCGAACGGAATGGTGCCTATAATGCTACAATCCGTTGCCACTGATACCGCCGTGCCTTCGGTAAACGTTCCCTGACAGTTTTGGACAGACCGTTCAAATGAAAAACCCCTATTCCAATAATGTGAGTACTTCAATCCAAGACGTAAAATCTGCAGCATGACCTACGTGGGGCAGCACCAGATGCCATCTGGAGATAAAGCGCTCGCCGCAGTTGACCATCCCAAGGGGCATATAGACCCTGGAGAATACGTCTGGTACGGTGTAATATACTCGAAATTTGAGGTGGTGTAAATCGAGGAATCTGGGAAACATCTTGGCGTCCGGGTGGTGCATTGGTAATCAGTGAGAGCCACGCCGAGACATCGATCCGTCGCGAAGCAGCTGCTTATCGTCAACTGCGTACAGTCGGCATCGGGCGTGAAGGTCGTAGTAAGCGCCGGGTAACCAGCGGTCCCGGAAATCGACATATCCGTGATGGGTAACTTTCAAGAGCGTCCACCGGCGAAGAGTCGAATTTCGGGCGTGTTTAGATCGACGAAGTTCACAACATTGAAGAAGACAACAAGCTGAACAGCTGCAATTATGAAGTGTCCGTCTTGCAGTCCCAACAGGTGCCTGCTGGAATCTTGAATGGCTCGTGCGATATTGGATCGGCCAATTATAGCTATTTCTGTTCTTAATGTTGCCCTAACCAAAAAAAGGGAGGCCTTGGCGCACTTTGCTGTGCCGCTTGCCGATGGACTTGAGGTTGAGGAGCAGTCTTCTCTGGAAGCCTATTTGCTGAGAATTCCGACACGATACCACTTGTTTGTAGTCTATAAAATTGCAGCAAAGCATTATATATAGGTCTTAGTTAAGAACATTTGATCCCGGGCGAAGAAATTATATAAGCGAGAATAGGGCGAAATCTGCGATAGTCGCTTTGAGGATCAGCGTTACCCCCTTACGAACCGACTCCATAGTAGATTTCGAAGCTCCACTTCACCAAATCTACATCATACTACAGCTCGAGTATAGCGAATGATATGATGCACTTGTGACAAGGAATCACGGTTAAATTCACTACCTCGTCGGCCAATTTGAGGGCATATACCTTAGTCTCGCCCTCTGACGGGCGATTTATTCCTTCATAGAATATACTTAACATGTAGATAGTAAGGAGGAGCCCCTTTCGTGAGAATGAAACTAAAAATGATTAACTAGCATAAGTTCAGTTTAGATGTTTCCCCGACGAGCTTCAAATTTATACATACCAAAGGCTATGCACTAAACCATGGAGTGGTGTGGCTGCTATATATCCGACCCTGACTCGTGCTAACAAAAGCCAACCAAACCCATTTTACAATCAAAGTAACACCATGAGGATCTAAAAGGCAAATTTTTATCATATAATTGGTCAATATAAATTATCGGCGACATCCCGACCCTAAATCATAATTTCCTTACAGAGGCGGAAATCCTCGGCATAGCTCCGTTGGGGTTCTTCGGCAACGGGACCGAGTCCGAACTCGGACAAGCTATCGACCGGATAACTACCCGGCGGCCAGTACGACTACACGGACTTCAATACCACACACTTGATCATACTTGGGGTTATCTCAGGATAGTTACTTATCATCTGTAATCAACCACCCCATTGCAAACCTAGTTGCAGAGATTCCTCACTACCAGCACCTACGCTCGCAACTTACCGAAAATGGCCGACCCCTCAACCCCTCCCGACGGCAAACTCTTCGTGTCGGCCCCCGAAGCGCAAAAGTTCGTCGAGGCCGTGCTGGTCGGGAACGGGGTCCCCGCGGCCAACGCGGAGGTCGTGGCCAGGTGCCTCGTGGCCGCGGACCTGCGCGGCGTGGACACGCACGGCGTCAACCGCATCCCGTCGTACATGGCGCGCGTGCGGGCGGGCGTGCTCGACGGCGCCGCCGCCCCGGAGCTGAGAAAGGTCACGCCCGTCGTCGCGCACGTCGACGGCCGCAACGGCTTCGGGTTCCTGGCTGCCGCGGCGGGTATGGCCGAGGCGTGCGCCATGGCGCGCGAGTTCGGTGTAGGCATGGCGAGCGTGGAACATTCGAACCACTTCGGCATGAGCGCCTGGATCGTCCAGCAGGCTATCGACGCGGGTATGATGAGCCTGGTCTTTACCAACTCGAGCCCCGCGCTGCCGGTCTTCGGCGGCAGGAGCAAGTTGATGGGGGTTTCGCCTATTGCTTGCGGCGCGCCTGCTGGGAAGGAGAGGCCGTTTATCCTGGATATGGCGCCGTCGGTGGCGGCGAGGGGGAAGATATACAAGGCGAAGAGGAGGGGGGAGAAGATCCCTTTGGACTGGGCGCTGGATGCGGAAGGCAGGCCGACGGATGACCCGGCTGCGGCTTTGGAGGGGGTCATGCAACCTATGGGAGGACCGAAGGGGTCGGCGTTGGCCATCATGATGGATGTGTTTTCAGGGGTCCTGTCGGGTGAGAATGTCTATTATGGAAAGTCAATCGTATTTAATTTCTGCTAATCCGGAGACATACAGGCTCAGCATTCGCAGGAGGAGTTACAGGACCCTATGACCCCAGCAAACCGTCAGATGTCGGCCACTTCCTCGTAGCTATCAAACCAGATTTATTCATGGGCCTCGACGACTTTCGGGAACGGATGGACTTTTTACACCAGCGGGTTGTCGGCTCGGATAAAGCTGCCGGTGTAGATCGGATTTACTTCCCCGGCGAGATCGAACAGTTGACGCAGGAGGAACGAGAGAAGACCGGGATCCCGTTAGTGCAAGCCGAGATTGATGCTCTAAACGAGGAGGCCAAGAAGGTCGGGAAGCCGCTCCTGGTGATCAAGGGGCAATAAAATAATGGTATAATGGTTCCACTACGATTAACTGTTTGAATGGTGTACGCATATAACTTGTCTCGTTTAATAAACATACTTCAGGCCGGTATATTGACGACCGCCCACCATCAGCAGCAGTCTAGGATCATTGCCAACATCCCTTATTGACTCTATAATCACCCTTGTCTCTCAGCCTGAAGAAACCCAAAATCCGCCCCCTGATCCGCCTGATTCACCTCCCGCATATACAAGCCCCTATACCCCCTCATCCGCTTCCTCATATTCCACGGGTCCTCCGAGCCCTCTTTCTCACTCTCAGCCCTCCTCGCCTCAATCCTGCGCTTAATCTCCTCATCACTGACCTCAACCTGCAAGATCCTCCTCTCGGCATCGCACGTAACCACATCCCCGTCCCTAACAACCCCCAGCACGGACTCCGGGTCGGCCGCCTCGGGCGAGACGTGCAGCACGATGGTCCCGCCGGCAGTCCCACTCATCCTGCCGTCGGAGACCCTGAGCATGTCGGCGACGCCGCGCGCGGCCAGCTTGCGCGGGATGGGGATGAGCCCCGCCTCCGGCATGCCGGGGTTGCCGACGGGCCCGATGTTCTGCAGCACGAGCACGCTGTCGGGCGTTACCTCCAGCGCCTCGTCGTCGATGCGCCGCGCCATGTCCGCCGACCCCGCGAACACGACCGCTTTCCCGGAGTGCCGGAGTAACCGCCGGTCCTTCAACGCGCTGGCTTTCATCACCGCGCCGTGAGGGGCTAGGTTCCCGTGCAGTACGGCGATGGAGCTGGCGGGGTAGAGAGGCGAGTCGAAGGGCTGGATGCACCGCAACTCTTGCGGCACCGGGATGGACCGCTCCGCATCGAGGGCTTCGCCGAGCGTCTTTCCGGTTATCGTCAGCGCGTTGAGATGGAGAATGGGCCTCAGTTCTTTTAGGAGCGCGGCCATGCCCCCCGAGTTGTGGAAATCGGACATGTAGTTCGACCCGCTGGGCTTGAGGTCCACGAGTAGGGGTGTGCGACGCCCGATCTCGTCGAACGTAGATAGGTTTATGGTGCCCGCGACGGCCGGGTGGCGGTTGATAATAGCCATTAAGTGGACCACGGCATTCGTTGAGCCGCCGATGGCCTGTAACACGATTATGGCGTTGAGGAAAGACTCTCGTGTTAGCAGAGCCTGGGGCTTGAGTTTCTCTCCGGCAGCGATGACCTTTACGGCGTTGGCTCCTGTCTCTTCGGCAATCCGAAGTCGAGCGGACGATACGGCTGGGGCTGTTGCTCCTTTGAATGGCATGAGGCCGAGGGCGACAAGTATACACGCCACTGTAAGAGAAGTTAGTAAACTTCTCATTTGTATGATATCCCGGGCTGATTCCAGAGCAAAGTCTGCTTCGGGCTCATGCACCACAGCCTAGACCCAAGAGACAATCCATTTCCAGACCAAATAACGAAAAGGAGTAAGGGAAATATACTCACTTGTACTCGCCGTCCCCATAACTCCACAAGTGCCAGCCTATTTTCTCCTCTTAGCACAGTCCATCCTCTTCGCGCCCCCTTAAACAGCACCGGATATTCCAAACACTCACCGTAGGCGCCAACTCCTCATTCAGAGCCGCAATCTCCTCGATATCAATAACACCCGCCCGGTAGCTGGCCCAATTATTCCTGCAGTCAGTACAAGCCCCAATCCTCACCCCCTTATGGCTCCCCGGCATCATCGGCCCCGTCACAAGATGCAGTATCGGCTTATTCGCCGAGATGCCGCCCATGAGCTGCGCCGGCGTCGTCTTGTCGCATCCTATCTCCCACTTTAGCAACTCTATACCACCTCCCCAATCATGCCTTACTACATACCCCCAATAAGCACCACCGCATCCACCGGCTGCGCCCTAACCATCTCCTCCGTATCCATGCTCATCAAATTCCGCAAGTACATGCTCGTCGGCGCCGCGAACGACTCGTGCAGGCTGATGGTCGGGAAGTCAATCGCCAGCCCGCCGTTGAGCTGCACGCCCCTCTTGACGGCGTCCACGAGCTGCGGCACGTTGGCGTGGCACGGGTTGAAGCTAGAGTAAGTATTCACGACGCCGACGATGGGGCGTGATAGCGCGTCCTCCGAGTAGCCTAGGGCCTTGATGAACACCTTCCGCAGGAACAGCGAGAAGTGCGCGTCCCCGTACGACGTCAGCCCCATCCGCATCCCGTGGCTCGTGTCGATGGGTCGCGACAGGTCGTAGTCCCGGTTGGGATCTGTGTCCTCGTCTCGGGGTTGGGCGGGTGTTGGCATTGTGATATATGTATGATGTATACCTTGCTACGAGACAAATCCTAGACGACAGCGGGGTGTGTATGTAATGTATATGGAGAGATCGTTGTATATCCTATGCTTCGGAATACTTACATTTATGTTTATCCCCATTGGGTGACGAGCATTGCGGGACTCCCGAGTTTGGAGTATCGATCGCGTCAAATAGTGCCGATAGTTGCGGGGACGGATCTCTCCATCACGACATACCCTACGATGCTTACCTAACTTGGATAATAGCGCCAGATATCATAAGCGGAACTAATTCAGAAACAGCACATGGACGGGAGTATCCCGCCAGAGCCAAAATGCATAACGTAAGAAACATTAAATTCGTTGCGTTCATCCCTGTGGGTTCACTTTTTTTCCCTAGTCTACATGCAATGCGCCGTCAACCAGCAGATGGTTGTATAGTGTTCGTAAGGAGGACGGGGAGATAAGAGTAACAGGAGCTCGGAAATGTAAAAACCATCCCTGAAGACTTTTTTGTTTCCCTCGTGTCGCCAAATCATGAGCCCTATTCCCCCTTCCCTCCGGATGCCCTGCCGATCCATCGCGCAGATGGGCATCAAAGTCACCACGAGACTCGAGGAAACCTAGCCAGCCGCCCACCTATAATCCATGGTTCAATTTCGCCAATAACAAGAGAGATGCTTATCGGGAAGACATGGCTTTGGTGACCAGGCGCTTTAGCGCCAACTCCTTCTTCTTCAAGTCATCCGCGTTCGAGTCCTCAACCTCAAGCTGGCCCATGGCATCGCTGAGAGACTGCTCAATCTTGTCCTTCTGGCCACGCTTGAACTTCAGAGACATGGTCGGGTCGGAGATGATCTCCTCAACACGGCTGATGTACGACTCGAGTTGCTGCTTGGCCTCGAATCGCTTGCTGAAAGCCTCATCACTGTTCTTGAACTTTTCGGCATCTGTAGTAGAATGTTAGTTTTGCTTTAGTTATCGGATAGCTAAATAGGGAACGAACCGCTAATCATGCCCTCGATCTCAGTGGACGAGAGTTTACCAACCGAGTTGGAGATGGTGATGTTGGCACTGCGGCCGGAGGTCTTTTCAGTGGCGGTAACCTTTAGGATACCGTTGACGTCAACCTCGAAGACGACCTCCAAAACAGCCTCACCAGCGCGCATGGGGGGGATAGGCGCCAAGGTGAATTCTCCCAATGAGGTGTTGTCCTCACAGTTGACACGTTCACCCTGGTACACGGGGAACTGCACAGTCTGCTGGTTGTCTGCGACGGTGGTGAAGGTTCGCTTCTTGATGGTGGGCACGGTTTGACCGCGAGTCACGACAGGAGCGAAAATGTTACCCTCCATGGCAACACCGAGAGATAGAGGAACGACATCCAATAGGAGAAGATCCGAGGTGTCGGCAGAGGTAGCCTTGCCAGAGAGAATACCGGCCTGAACAGCAGCGCCGTAGGCAACGGCCTCGTCAGGGTTGATACTCTTCTCGAGCTTCTTACCATCGAAGAAGTCACTAAGAAGCTTCTGGATTTTGGGGATACGGGTGGAACCACCAACGAGCACGATCTCATCGACGGCGCTCTTCTCGACAGCAGCATCCTTCAAGACCTGGGCAACAGGCTCCAAGGTGCCATTGAAGGCCTTGGCGTTCAAGTCCTCGAAACGAGCACGGGTGATCTGAAGGAAGAAGTCATCACCATCGAAAAGAGAGTCAATCTCAATGGTGGTTTGGGCACCGTTGGACAGGGTTCGCTTGGCGCGCTCACAAGCAGTTCGAAGTCGTCGAAGAGCTCGGGGGTCGCCAGAGATGTCCTTCTTAGTCTTTCGCTGGAACTCCTTCTTGCAGTGGTCCAATAGGTTGGTATCGAAATCCTGACCACCAAGATGGGTGTCACCAGCGGTAGCCTTGACGGTGAAAACACCACCCTGGATGTTAAGGAGGGATACATCGAAAGTACCACCACCAAGATCGTAGATTAGAACATTACGTTCCTTGTTGGACTTGTTGGAGCCCAAGCCATAAGCAATGGCGGCGGCGGTAGGCTCGTTGATGATACGGAGCACATTGAGGCCGGAGATAGAACCGGCGTCTTTCGTAGCTTGACGCTGGTTGTCGTTGAAGTAAGCAGGCACAGTAATGACAGCCTTCTCAATCCTCTTTCCGAGCTTGACCTCGGCGATCTCCTTCATCTATAATAATTTATGTGTTAGAACTGAGCCAAGACTATTGTGGTTGGCATATACGGTATGCTGTTCTTACCTTGACGAGGACCATGGCAGAGATCTCCTGGGGAGAGAAAGTCTTGGTCTCTCCCAGGTACTGAACCTGGACGACGGGGTTGGTGCCCTGCTCGACGACCTTGAAGGGCCATGATTCGATATCCTTCTTGACGATGGGGTCATTGAAGGGTCGGCCAATCAGACGTCTGTCGCAAAATAAGTTAGTGGAACGGTATTTAAGTGTGCGATTTTGATTGAGGGGCACAAAACGTACTTAACATCGAAGATTGTGTTTCGCGGGTTCATGGCAGCCTGGTTCTTTGCGGCCTCACCAATTAATCGCTCCTTCTCGTTGAAGGAGACATAGGAAGGGGTAGTGAAGCTACCCTGCTCGTTGGCAATGATCTCGACATTGTTACCCTCGTAAATGGCGACACAAGAGTAGGTAGTACCTGTTATCCGAAGTGGTCAGCAAATTTTGCCATCGCGAACTCGATAAATTTTTTTTTTAAAAAAAAAATTTAAGATCGCGCGATGCGACGGTTTTGTGGGCGGGGTGAATTTTTATGAATTATTGTGACTTACCCAAGTCGATGCCAATAGCACCATCGTAGACTTCTTCCGCCATCTTGAGGGTTTATTCTCGACTGAACAAGTCCAAAAGGTTATGTTGGTGTTTTGGAAGAAATTGTTCAGAGGGAAGAATGGATCGGAGGGTTATGGGTTATGGAGGGGAACTCTATTGTATGGAGGGGGGGTTTTCAACGAAATTTTATGCGGGCGGTGAAAAATAATTCAAATTCCTAAATTTTTTTTCTTCCCACCAAAGCCCGCCTTTCTTGCTAGGACTAACTTAATTCCGCTTTAGCGTTAAAAGGTACGTACCTGGTACGAACCTTCACACGGCTCTAGATTCAGGGTCCAGTCTCTTGGCGTCGTTGGTCTAGGTAGAGGTAAGCACCACCCCCACCAATACAGAACCTTCAATGTTATTAACGGCGTTTGCGTATCATGTACATTAGATATGTACATCACCCCATCCGACTTTGGTAACAGGTGCGACGATTTAATCACGAACTGGCCAACGAAATATAACATGTGCCGATATTCTTTAAGCGCAGAAAAAAATGGAGACTGCCTTCGTGATAATTGGGGTTTATTCTTGTATACTTAAATAGCTAAATATCTAGGCGATTAACTACCTCAGACATCTCTCGACAGTGGATTTTATAACAAATAGAACGAACTCCTAGCAAGTTTTTCCGGCTCGATAAACCCCCCTTATGTTTAACATAGCACACGTACATATAAGTCCTTTTTTGTAATAGAACGGAGCTAAAGTGACCCCTCCTGCTTTCCGAATAAATACTCTTTAATAAGCAACTGGCGACGCAGACTAATACCTATGTAGTTTCCTCCTAACAACATTGGTATATCGACCAGATGATCGGATCAGCTATCAAACCAAAAAGAACTCGTTAAGAATGTCGGAGCAGGTTGAAGTGCACGACAAACTTCTCTAGTTCCATACTTAAACCGTTGGGCCCCTTCTCGCCCTTCTTCATAGCTGCCACCAAGGAGACCTCGAGGCGATTGACTCCAAAGCGCAGGTTGACCTCAAAAACTGGTTCGCATCGTTTCTCATACGGGCCTGGGTTAGGATACAAACGCAATGTGTCATGGAATACGTTCATCTTCCATTCACGCTGCTCGGCTTCCAGGAATGGTGCTACGTGAGGTCTGAGAAGCAGGCGGAAATGGCTTGCAGGAGCATTGAAAACAAGCTCTTGCTGGTTCTCAGTAGGACTGGCCGGGATGGTGATCGAAAGCTGATTGTCGAGATGAAGGTTAGGGTGAGACATGATGATAAGCTTAGGCATTATAGCCTCCGATTCCTCTTTGGTTTTGGTTAGTGATATGCAGGATAGTATTCAAGAAGGATTTCTTACTTATTGGACGTGGTCGGTACTTCTGCGCCTCAAGAATATCTGCAGCGGATAGCTTCGGAGGAGGAAGTGGAGGTGGAACTGCACCATTGGGCGCAACGTTCGAAGGAGGCATCACCGGGGGTGTAAACGGTTGTGGGGTTGTGAATGCAGGTGGTGGTCGGACAACATCCTCGGATTTTGTTAGCCCTGCTGCCGACGGACTAGGAGGGCCAACAGAGGCTGACAAGCTCCTCGCCTTCTCGAGTTGGCTCAAGCTGACTGAAGTTGCTGTTGAGCCGCCGAACGGGTTCCTGCCAACAGGAGTGCCATTACTACCTGTGGCTTCCCCTTCTCCGGATTGGCCTGTAACTGGTGCTGGCGATCCGGTGGCGCTCGTCTTCCCGCCAACATGGATTGTAATCTTCTTAGGATGTGCAGGAGGTTCCGAGCTAGTCGGCATCTTAAGCTTTATCTTCGGCTGGGGTGGTTCAGGGACGTGGAGCTTGGCTTCCTTCAAGAGTTCGTGAAAGCATTGCTACAACAGTCAGACACCAAAGCGTACATCGAGCGTGGGCAGCTTACCTCGAGTTCCTGAGCCATACTGAATATCTCACTGCCATCTTCATTATAATGGTATGCGTTCTTCCAAATCAAACTGGCCTGATCTTCGAAAGCGGCCCAGGCCTTGAAGTCGCTAACATAGGTCGCCCCTCCTCTACCATGCTGGCCTCGAACTTGCTTCTGCAATGCCTTGAGTGACAAAGGTTCTGCGATAATCTCATAGTAGTCTTTCAGAGTTCGTGGCGGGAGATAGATGAACGGTTCAAAGTAAGGAAATTCACCACTGTATGCATCTGTAAGTGGAACGCTCAGTCATGTCGAACGATGTGTACTTACGTGTCATCTTTCTTTCGGAGTAATTCCTCCACGATTTTCTCCTGTGCTTGCTGGAAGTTCAGGTCCTTGTACGACTGATTCTCGTAGTGACTATCGGCCTTGCCTGGAGTTGGCCCGCGCGCTGCGACCTTCTTAGCGTGTGCCGTGGGATTCTTGGGAGGCCGGCCGGGCCTTCGTCGTTTTCGAACATCAGGACTTGGCTCGCCATCTTCATCCTCCTCATCTTCCTCTTCCTCATCATCTTCTTCCTCATCGTCTTCCTCTTCTTCGTTTTTGGCCTCGGCTACTTCTTCCTCTTCATCCAGCTCTTCTTCCTCTTCCTCCTCCACCTCCTCTTCCCCTTCTTCTTCCTCTTCTTCTTCGACTTCCTCATTTATGTCATCTTTCTGGGCTGGCTGCACAACCTGCGCGATAGGTTCCTTCTTATTATCATCTTCTTCCCCCTCAGCATCATCATCCCCTTCGTTATCATCGGGCTCGGGGGTTGGAGGCAATGGGGTTGCGACGGCCTGGTAATTACCGGACTTGTATGCAGGGTTATACTTGACCATCAAGTTGCTGACTGCCTTTCGCACTCGTTCTGCATCCCCGAAAGCCACAGACGTTCGTTCATTAATTTCCTTGGCATTCGAAACGAGGCGCTTGAAATCGCTCTCTAGGGTAGAGAGTTTGGTATACTCATGTTTCTTCAGCTTACGCTCGATCAACTCCAGACAGAGTGGTAGTCGTATTTTCTTGTAATATTCAGGGTCCTCGCTTCGGGTAGGGAGACGCTCGAAGTATGGTGAGACTGATCGGCCACTAGAAACACAGGGATATTAGCTGTACCATCTACAAATTATTTGTTTATTTTGATGAGTGATGTGCACAATGGGATCGAAGTTGGGGGATATGTTGTAAGAAATAGTAGGCCTCGTCGTAGATGACGACGACAATGGCGAATGGGTTAGACATACTTCTTGTCTGTAGTAGCTCGGATTGATTCTAGAATATTCAATCCGTATGCGGTAGTCGATGCTGCAGTCTCGCCATTTGAAAGATCTCCGAATTCCTATAGTGGTGGGTTGAATTAGCAAAATATATATTATGATATATATGTGAAATGGGAAAGCGAGGAGCTTCAAAGATGCAGAAAGTTGTTGGTTCGAGCTCATGAGCATGCATGGAGGATGGAGACGGGGTCTTTGTTAGACAAGCCGACGACATTGGCATTGCGTTTCTTCAGTAGCTTCGAAGCCCCCAGCTTCAACTTCTTCCCGAAATTATCCACAACACGTTCGCAACAGATTCGCATCGCTGCTGCGACGCACCGCACCGCAACCGACACTAACCAAGTCACAAAGAGGCTTGCGCGCAATGCGGTGGAATGTGAAATATACATGTAGGGTGGATAACATACTTCTTGCAGTCTGCGACGCTTCGCAGCTCGATCATTAGGATCGTTTCCTGATGACTCGAGACCATTCACGCCGCTAGCCTTCCTCTTGTTCTCCATGGCTGCAGCGGGAAAAGGATCGCAGGCGCATTCAGAGCTAATCCCAAGCACTACAGCTTATTGTCTGCTGTTTTATGAAATCAATGGAGAATTCAATGTTGCGAATTCTGACTGCAGAATTGATGGGGTCGCAGGACTTAACGCGATGCGATGGTGGTGGTGGTAGTAGTGATTTGTGGGTTAGACGCGGCTGGCTAGTACCACTACCTATGTCTGTGTAGTAGGATGAAAGTAGGGAGTGCTTATGGATGTATTTTTTTTCTTGTCTTATTCAGTTGGCCTTGACGATGTACCAATCAAAATAAATAAAAAAGAGGGGAAATTTAATATGTGAGCATCAAAGACTAAAGTAAAACAGTAAAACGGCTGGAAAAAATATTTGTTGCAATGCTGTCAAATTTCTGGGAATCTTTTTCGTTGATGCACGCAATGAAATTATGGAGAAAAAGTTTGGCACAGAAGGTTTTCGTTATGAGCTGGAGTGCAAACAGCTGACGGGACAGTACCGGAATACAAACGCGCGCAACCTATGAGCCAGCCAACCTACCTTCCTGCTGTGCCTGTTGCTCTGGCCGGTCTCCCTGTTGCAGACAACTCCGACGGTAGGTACGCTAGCGCCTAGCAGTTTTATGTAGGTACATAGTATACATGGATATATTGTACATGAATAGGTAGGTGTAGGCACTACCTAATGCGCCACACAAAGGACAATACACGAGCCTCCCTTGTTTATGTCATAGCTCGTTGCCCGTTCCCGTTGCTCCTGCCCCTCAGATAAGGTGCGAACCGCTTTACAATGTGGCTTGTGTCCAGGTGCACAATAAACGTCCCCACTTCTGCACTGTTTACTTTCCCTACATATGCGACTAAAATTTGGGGACCGCAACTTCAACCTTGGAACTTTTTAAGAAGAAACGCGCTCCTCCCGTTCTCGCAAAGCTGTAGACCTACAATCTACAATTTACCATTCGCAACTTCTTTTCTTTCACCACCGAATCGCAACAAAGTTTGCTTATATTTTTACAAACAGCCTTAACTTTTTAACCATCCGTTTCACTTGTGCGCCGCCAAGTTAGTCATAGGTCCCCCCCCAAATCTTCGAAAGCGACAAGATTATCTTTGCCTCTCCCCTCTCACGCGACAACATAAATTCTCAACCAACCAATAACTGATCTCAGTTTTCCTCTTCGGCTGCATACGAATAAAACGCCAGAGGTTCGCGCCACCTAATTTCCCAAAGAATCCGTCTCACCAGAAGACCATTACCGTTTCGACCTTCTTAAAGATTTGACTGCTCAACTAGCCAAGATGCCCATGGACATTGACATGACTCGGCGCAACAAGGTGCCCCGCCCTCTCAGCGACGACGAACGGGCACGTCTTGAAGAGTTCATCGACTCAATCCACTACTCTGCCCGGTATGTTCACAAATTTCTGCAGTTTTGGTGCGTCCACGGAGTGTTACTAACTTGGCGAATTAGTTACTCGGACAGCGAATTCGAATACCGACATGTTCAGCTCCCCAAAGCCATGCTGAAGGCCATCCCCAAGGACTACCATGACCCGTCCAAGGGCACATTGAAGCTCCTGTGGGAAGACGAGTGGCGTGCGATCGGAATCACTCAGGTAGGTTACTCCAGTACTTCCCGCTACAGCCGTAGTTAGAAGAGAACTAACAAGGCTTGGGAAATATAGAGCTTGGGTTGGGAGCACTATGAAGTTCACGAACCAGAGCCGCATATCCTGCTCTTCAAGTGAGTATCCGCGCAACATGTAATGATTCTTCGTTTTGACAAGGCTAACCTAAGCCAGGCGACCTCTCAACTACCAAGCACCTCAGCAGTAATTAATGAGTAAACCAACCCAGGAATACAATGACCTACTAGCCCATCCGGGCTTCACCATCCTTGTAGATTACTCTTGATATGCCCCACCACTGCATAGCGACGTCTGCATTGATTAGGGAATAATGCTTCGCGACGATTTATGGCCGTTCCTAATCAATACAACTCTTTTCACTCATCTGGTTTTCAGCTTGACCCGTCGGGACGCCATCGCGGTCCTCCCCTTGAGGTCGTTCACAAGCTTATACAGCAGGATTTCGACCTAGAGCATCATCACATACAAAAAGAGAATGGTGGTTATTTGCGTTTGTTGTTCTAGATCACGGAGGGAACTCGACCAGCTCGGTAGCAAAAAAACGGGGCCCTCATAGCGATGAAGGACAGGATGTCCGCCGCGAGCCTGCGCTCTGGTCTTATTAGAACATAGATGGTGGCGCGTAGTAATCAGTTACCTTTGGTTTATGAAGACCCATAGGAACTTGAATGGAATTGAGCTTCATGATTTCATGGAAGCTCCCAACATTTCGAGCATATTCAGAACCCTTCCAAGATTCCCAGTAGGCGTGATGAAAGCTTGTACGTAGAACACGGATCCGTACAGGCCAAATGTCTCTTTTACGTTACACATGGATGTCTACGGGAGGATCTAGGTAGTGTCTCATCGAATCAGCAGTAACCAATGACGCTAAACCGACCAGTAATTGAACCGTTCAAGTTTTCGTTTACCTGTCAACCCCGGATATTTATTTTTATCTGCAGGATCTGGTTGGTCCATCCGTGATCGCAGAGCCAAGATTCATATGTACAGATTGATATGACGCAGCCGGTAGTCTCCGAGAAGAAGGTTAAAACCACATAAGCTGAAAGGGGTTGATTAATTTTTTATTTAATTTATTCAACATACGACTTTACCTCACCGCGCCGACAATGTTGAGAAGTCACACATGCAGTCACAAAAGGGGCGCTAATTGTCTATAGGGAGATAATGTGCTAATAGAGATGAGATGAAGATTGACCAGTGAATAATTATCCTTTCCCGCCAACTTAGGTAGATCCCGTTGTGATGCTGCCGCTCCGCTTTGCGTGACCAGGTACGAGGTAACTGCTAGTTTAGCTGCACATGCAAAATATACTACATACGTAGCGTGGCGGCCGTGGGCAGGCGCGTGGAAGCTTCCCGCCGACCGTTTTCTAGAACAAGGTTCAATCCCGCAATGGACCATTATCCACTCGGGAGTTGCCAATTAAGTTAGCATAGCGCGACGCTGATAGGCGAGATGCATTAGACGGGTATGTACATAGGTACAGAATCTAATGTATCATTCGATACCGATGGAGACCCTTGGCTCTTGAGGCGGAGGCGATTGCAAGCTGGCAACATTCCATTATCCGTATTTCGAAGGTGACAGGGAATACGGGAACACCTAGGCAGTTACAGCCCATAATCGTATGACGTCGGGGGATTTATAATGCTTCATTCCTAAAGAAAATAAAAGTAAAGTAAAAATAAATAAAAGTTAACACGTTGACATATTCGACAGTTAAGTTATTACGACACAATATTCTAGGTTAGAATTTTTGCTAGTCCCTTGGAGAAAGAATTAAAAAGGTGTATTGATACATATTAACTTCGACTCATTTATGTACATATCCCTAGTCGACTCTATTGGAATTTAACCGTGGTAGCAATCGCTTCCAGTTCCCTTACGATCCACTTCTTCTTTCTTCACACCTACCTTATACGTATCCTCTTTACCAAATACCGAAGGAGAAGAAAGGCCCAAGCCTTGTCTCCCCTCTTCTCAATCTAATAATACCTGCCTAAGGTAATTAGGTATATATATATATACCTGGCACGATCACCCCTCCGTCACCCGTCATGAAGTCCGTGAAGGTCTTCTATCTGTCGCTCTTTACGCTTTGGGGGACACCTGGACAATGTAAGGGCAAAGAAGCTCAAGATGAATCATGCGCAGTATGTCGCCTTCGTTGTATAACGTAGTTGTCTACCTCTATCTTGCAGCCAGTTCTCTGGCTGCGACCCCGTCGCACTACCAATTTCTCGTTTCTAACGAAAATGAAACCGTTCAGATCTCTCCACGCGCCATCGTTTCCGACGCGTGTGCTTCCTATTCTACACTCGAAAAACTGAACCGAAAAGTAAAGCCCGACCTAGACGAGCTGACTAGAGAAACCGATTTCTTCTCCTACTACCGCCTAAACCTATTCAATAAAAAATGTCCCTTCTGGAACGACGAGAATGCCATGTGTGGCAACATAGCATGTGCTGTGAACACAATAGATAACGAGGAAGATATACCCAAGATATGGAGGGCAAGCGAATTAAGCAAACTGGAGGGTCCGTCCGCGAAACACCCCGGGAAGAAAATACAAAAAGAACGACCGAAAAAGCCTTTGCAGGGTATATTAGGAGAGAATGTCGGCGAGAGTTGCATAGTAGAGTATGACGATGAATGTGACGAGCGAGATTATTGTGTGCCCGAGGACGAAAGCGCGAGCGCGAAGGGCGATTATGTCAGTTTGGTCCACAATCCCGAACGATTCACGGGTTATGCCGGCGACGGGGCGGCGATGGTATGGGATGCGATCTACAGGGAGAACTGCTTCCAGAGATCTTCATTCCCACAATCTGCCTCCCTCGGCATCAGCCCTGTGGCTAAGGGACCGGCCGCACAGGATTTCCGCAACGTGCTCCAAGATGCAGAGCGACAACAGATATTACAACAACATCAACAAGACCCGAGCACTATATTTGCGCAAACCGGGCTGGAAGGCGAAGGCGACTGTCTGGAGAAGCGTGTTTTCTACCGCGTAATATCCGGCATGCATGCGAGCATCAGTACCCACCTCTGCTGGGATTTCTTGAACCAGACGACCGGTGAATGGCAGCCAAATGTGGGCTGTTACAAGGGCCGGTTACACACGCATCCCGAACGCATCTCCAACTTGTATTTCAACTATGCCCTCCTTACCCGTGCGGTTGCCAAGATCGGACCGCATCTTCAGGAATACACCTTCTGTACAGGTGATCCGGATCAGGACGCTGCTACAAAGGAAAAGGTCCTGGCCGTAACACAAGGAGCTGCCTCAGTACCTCAGATCTTCGACGAGGGCCTCATGTTTAAGAATGGTGAGGGCCCGTCGCTGAAAGAGGACTTCAAGAATCGATTCCGAAACGTCAGCCGTGTCATGGACTGTGTAGGCTGTGACAAGTGCAGGCTCTGGGGCAAGTTGCAGACCGCCGGGTACGGTGCAGCCTTAAAAGTACTGTTCGAGTTCGACAACGAGAGCGACGAGATCCCAGTACTCCACCGGACGGAACTCGTGGCCTTGTTCAATACCTATGCCAGACTCAGCAGCTCCATGAAAGCTATTGTAGGGTTCAGGGGCATGGTCGAGGCCGAAGAGAAGCGTAATAGAAACGTCATCCCTGATCGGGCCAAGAAACCACATGCAGTCGGCATATCAGCAAGTCCATCAGAAACAACACCAGCAGAAGAAGCCGAGCCGGAGGTTGAGAACGATGATTGGGACACGGAAGAAGACGATGTGCCACCTAAGCGGGAACGACGCAAGCCCGAGACGACGGGCGATATCGTCAACGACGAGCTTGCCAACATAATTAAGGCCACCAAATATGTCGTAAAGAGCTGGGTCGCCTTCCCGAAGACTTTGTAAGTTAAATCTCCTTATTTTAATTTCATTGACGTAACGTAATACTAACGAAACATGACACAGGTCCCAAATCCTTATTCTGGAGCTAAAACGTCTCTGGGAATTATACATCGGCCTGCCGGTCACTCCCCGGACTTGGAGGTTCGAGCGGCCCAGTCTCGACGAGCTATAGAACTGCTCCTCGCGTGTTCGAGGTCTTGCATTGGACTAATTGGGGTTGACATAAGACATGGTTGAGCGTTTTGTATACCTAAATCACTTGCAAAAGTAATGGATCAAGCAAGCATACATGGGCGGAGTTACCGGCGTTTTTAAATGATAACACAAGTGGGACATGCCACTCAAAAAAAGTGCTTCGTTTTTATTTTGTCCTGTGCATAGCAAGCATCGCCCTACCTCTATGGTAGTGGGGGGCAATTAGTAAAATTACGTATTCGTTTCATTCTAGTCGTTGTCTCGTATTTTGGTTCCCATATTCTACGCTCGTAATCAAATCCAATCTAATCATCCTCATACCACTGTGATCCTATCTCGCGACCATCACATCCCCCTCCTCCCACGCACCGGCAGCGGCACATGCGTCACCACGTTCCCGATCTTAGCCTTCACGCCGCCGACGGGCACGCGCAGGGCTAGGATCTCGTCCCGCGTCGCCCCCGCGGAGAACACCTCCTCCGTCCGCTGCTTGACCTGCGGCGTCGGCGCGGCGAAGGACCACGCGATGGAGACGTGGAAGGCGTCGCCGCCGCCGGAGTCCGCGTACAGCGGCGGCTGCGCGTATTCCTCCACCAGACCGTTGCAGCGCTGCAGGACCTTCGTTAGTTCCGCGTTCTGCTGCGGCTTCTTGGGCGCAGATGCAGCTGCGCCTTTTCCGTCGTCCGCTGAGGATGGGCCGGTGGCGAGACCGGCGCTGGAGCCGGGGGCATCGGCGGAGGGAACTGCGCTCCCTACCCTCAGCACGAGGAACGAGCGCTCGCTCTCCCGCGTGCGGTGCCACTCCAGCCCGCGCGGCGCCAGGTCGAGGGGCGCTACGCCGCTCGCTTTGATCCGCGCCGTCAGCTCCTCGAGGAAGCCGTCCTTCTGCGCGGTGCCCAGCACGATCGGCCGCGAGAGGCTGATGTGCAGCGGCTGCGGCGCGCCCAGGTCGGAGGTTAGGAAGGAGGTCAGGTCCACGGATAGGGGCGACAGGGCTGGCTGCAGGGACGAGAGGAGCGTGGATAGGGTGGCGAGCTGGGAGGGGTTGGGGTGCCCTGTGGTTGGTTAGTACGGGAGACATGGTCATTGGTATGGTAGAGAAGCGGGGGGGACGCACACTCGATGTATAGATGGCTCGGCCAGTTGCCCGCCTTGTGCGGATTCACTCGTTTGCGGCCCTGGTGCAGCGTCCGGTCGTCGGTCGTGCTCACGCGCACGGTGGATGCGTAGAGATCGTGGAAGGCGGCGGGTAGTGGTGGAAGCGCTGCTGATTCATCTGATGTCTTTTGTCTTTTCGCCGACGTGGTTGCCGCTTCTTCACCCCCGGACTCGGAGTCCGAGGTGTAGTCTACCAGCGCCATCTACCTGTTGGGGAGTGGCGGCATTGCTATTCATTCCCCTCGGTTTTTCTCTGCGGGTAGTAACTAGTTTCTGTTTCCGAGATGATGGAATGTTGAATAGATTCTGAACTTAAATGCAGCTAGCCAATAGACGGTGCGTTTGATGTAGCTTTTGATCCATGCGATTCATCTCATGCTTGAAACGGGAAGCTTCTGTTAAGGTTCAGGTCTGGTCAAACCTTATTATTTTAGGTGCTACCCGACCCGCATTAGCGGCGGTATGGGTGCGATCCATAGGGCTGAAGTACATCCAATCCCATAATGCATCCATGCAAGCACCCCCCTTATTCTCGATACAAACGAAGAAACAATGCACCTCTTGGGATATTGGGATCTTGTATTAGGGTTATTTATTATTATTTTTGCAATAATCATAGCAACAATAGCAAGCTTATAGAAAGGCATAATTACCATTGGGGGTTACGCAGTAGAATTGTAGGTAAGGATATAATTTAACAGCATAATACCCCTTTTCCTAATAATGTTATCCTCGATAACCTCCAAGAAAGACAATCAGTCATTGACTACTACTGTAGGATATGTGTAATGGCATCAAGAAATTAATTGACACTTACACACCCTGTCATAATTTTATAGGGTCAATATGCTCTTGAATGGCATTCAGTTGGGACAATGCATCTTCAGCGAATGTAGCCCCAGGCTTTACGCTTTGTTCAAGCGTGAATTGGGTACTTAACCTAATGGGAACTTTGTGATCTATCCTTATTTCCCAAGGGTACTGTTGAGGTTACACCGAAGTTCAAGAGTATACCTACCTAGGTATTCTTGGCATTCTAACCATCAATGCTTTTTACGCTTCAACTAGAAGTTTCTCATTATTACGTTGAATTTTCAATCACCAATTTTCTTCTTACTCGGTAGTTCGTCGTTCATTAGGTTTTCTCGACATTCCAATATCGTTCTTCATTATACATTTTAATAATCATTCGAATTTCATTCTCAACATTCATTCGTCTTTGACGTATTATTTTTCATCTTAATTAAATCATTGTTACCCACGTTCTTCTCACAAGACGACGACATCATGGCGCCTTTGAGCTCTTGGGTAAGAACAGTTTGTCCTCCCTTTTCCCATTTCAATCAATCCTATTTCGTATTCATCATCCCATTCCTATTAAGCACTTCGATCCTTTATCGTGCTGTGTCGTTCATCTGAATGGCATAAGACATTTATGATTAATCTGTATTTGGTTGTACAACGTCCTCTTACCCTAGAAACCCTAGAACAAGCGTGTTACCCTAACTTCATGTACTACACTTACATATTCATCTCACTTACAGACACGAGTCACGAGGAGTCGCCTGTATTGAATTATTCACGGTGGAGCGTCTAACCTGTTCCTGTCGATCTTGATCGCCGAGTCCCCTTGTCCTGGTCCGATGTTGATGTCGATGGCATCGAGCTCCCCTGTCCAATTACGTCATATTTTGCCGGTTATCGAAGAGTGGGGTGTGCAGGGATGTAGGAGTGTACGTAAGGATGGGCATACCATGCGAGAAGTACTTACCTAGTACGGGTGCAGCTCACTGGTTACATCATAGCTCTGTATGGTGCAGGGCGCAGGTCTTTGAGTTGGCAGGTTTGACTAAGCCCATTTAGCTAACTTCTTCAAATTCCAATAGGCTTGGACATACGAAGCTTCTGCGTCTGATTTCTACCGCATTCAACATACAGAGGGCTTACCATTCGAAACTCACCATTCCGTTCGATCCTACGAGCGACTTGAAGACGAAGAATCCGATTCGAACCTCGAGTGGCTTGAAGAAGTCCAGAAGCAGAACCCAGCACCAAAGAGTCTAGCCGTCGGATCCGAGTTCAAGCCCACCCATAAACACAGCCTCTCCGCTGCGAAAATCAAGAAGAGTGTGAAATCAATTTTCTCTTATACTTGTTCTCGTCTTATCAACATGTCTGAGAGGCCTCTTGAAGCTATCAAAAGGGCCACAAAGGCTGCCGATCGTGCACCGCATCTACGCAAGAAGAACGTCGCCAGGGCCGATATTGTTGATGCTCTAGATGACACCGGCATTGGCGGGGCTTATCATCACGATGGTCCCTACGACGCCACACTAGCGTCAAGGAACAGAGACAAGCGCTACGCACCTGTAGAGGCTGTGAAGTACGGAAACGCGGCGGCACTTAAGGCAACACCCCGCGAGCACGTTATCGATTCTCTGGAACGACATGTCCCATTACAAGGCACCGCCACCATTCCACCGGGACACCGAGACATGAGTGGCCGGGTGATGGACTACGAGGAAGGTGCAGACGTCATGAGAGAAGACGACGCACCTGGCGGTCCTTACAAACGTTGGGACCATGTCGTAAGTGACTCGTCTTCCTCATCGTCAGGAATATCACAAGTGTCAGAAGAATTCTTCGGGCCCCAGGGTGCTCGAGAATTCTTTTAAGAACACAACTCAAGAACTCATATCCTTCGCACCTTACCAACACCTCTCCTTTGTCTAGATACGTACGACACATCGTCTATCAACTTACTATAAGACTCAAGCTAACGGAACAAGAAATATCACCCCAACGATCTTAAGGGGAAGGGTGAGCCATCGTACACCATAGAAGAAGACCTTAAGAGGCAGAAGCGACTACAGAGGAACTCGATGAACCAGACTGGCGACTATGAAATGCAACCATCCGCACGGGCTACTGGCAGCAGCAAAACCCCAAGTGTCACTGTCCAGCGTAGCGCAAGCCTCGGATCTGCCGGACCCTCTAGCCCTAGGGGGAAGCGCTTTAGTGACGGCATTAAGCGACGCATCGGCAGTCTCCGACATAAACATGATGACGTCTGATGTTTTTTTCCTATGGTGTCATTGTTCACGGAAGGCTCAAATTCTGTTTTTCACATAATACGACTTGAACGACCAAAATATGGGTGTAGGACATATTGGGACGGGGGGATATGAATAAAGTATTGTAGGCGGTCAATTCCCTTAAATGCGCCAGGCACGGAAAGGCATGATAGGACAAGGCAATGGTTTGGTCTGATGTGGAAGGCTAGGCTTTGGACGAATCCAGTCGACAGAATGAGTGTACCAAAGAGATAATTTCATAGAGCTTTTTTATCACTTGCATAGAAGACATTTACGCTGTTCACAACATGACGATGGAGCAAAGAATCTTTATGGTTCTGATTAATGCATACCGAGTAATCCATTGACACTGAAAGATCCGTGATTCTGCTGACGATGGCCATATGAAACCCACTAAAGCTAAGTCTTGCATGGACTGTTCATAAGAGCACCTATCGAAACTACACCAAAGGCCTACGACGAACCAACTTTTCACGACTAAAGACTTAGCACGATTCATCCCATGGATTCACCAGTTTTCTTATCATTAACTAAAGCTACAAGCCTCAGATATACGCCAACCCGCTCGCGCCCAGGACCTCCCTCAACGTATCCCGCACCTCGTCCACGCCCGCGAACCCAACACGACCTGCGATCTCGGCGCGTCTTCCGGCTCCTAATTCGTTCCAGCGCGCCAGCAGCGCGCCGTCGACGATGCTGCGGCCCATGCCGGCGTCGACGCCCGGGGGGAAGCGGCCCACGACGCCCGTGGACGCGGGCGCGCGGTAGTCCTTCGGGTTGAGCCCCGCGTGGTGCGGCAGCGAGGACAGCACCTGGCCCGTGAGGAACGAAAGCCGGCGGTACTGCGGCTCCGAGAGCGGGGCGAGGGTCGTGAGGGCTCCCGTCGGCGAGGAGAACAGGATGATGGAAGGAGGGGCCGGGGGCGCGTCGGGGTCTTCGTCTGCGAGCCCGCTGCTGTTCACTTGCTGCGTTAGGTACTCGGAGTCCGCGGGGAGTGTGCGGGGGAGCAGCATGCTGTGGGTTGGAGGGTGCGCGCCGGCTGAGAAGGTCGTTCGGTGGAGTAGGAGGTGGCCTTGTAGGGATTTGGGATCTGTCTGTCATTAACGTATGTTCTTCTTCTCGCATGAGGGAGGACGGAAAGAGGGAGACTTACGATCGGGATCGAACTGTAGAACGTGGACCCCGCCATCTGAGTCGCAGGCTATTATCAACAGCTCGTCTCCGTCAGGCAGGAAGTCTACCGTTAGGATTTCTAGCTTAGTGGAGCTTTTCCCGAAGAGAACCATCCGGTAAGGCTCTTCTGTGTAGCCCGTGAACCAGACCCCCTTTACCGCATCGGCCATGAGGCAAAGGCCTGTCCCCTTGAGCTCCCGAACTGTGGTCACGTAGCAGCCCATATCCATAAACGCAACTGGTAGGAGAGTACTATCCTCTTTGAGACCACGGACCATGCATTTCTGCCCTTGAGCAACTAGCATCAAGCCTTGAGTCCCTATCTCAGAGAGAGCCGTAACTGCACCGCGAGGAATATCCTCATTTGCCACCAGTTTCAGTCTCTTGTCCGTTTCGGGTCTACCCGGCTCGGGAATCACGGTTACAATGTCGTAAACCAGAACTCTGCCCCTGATAGGAAGATCTTCGCCACGGGACACGGCCGTGCCTACAGCAATAAGCTGCTTTCGCTCATTAGTCGATTCTGACACCTCTAGATTGACGGTCTCGATACACATGACCGTCTCGCAAGGTTCCATCTCGATGGTATCGATGACGGTCCAACTACTAGGGTTGATCAATTTGACCTGACCGTGTTCCACCGTTGGCTTGAAGGCAAGATCTTTTTCGTATTGCCATTCCTTGTGGTAGTCGTCTTCTTTGGGCAACTCAAATGGCTCTATAGTGCTGCAGCCGACAACGTAGGTGCCGGATGGAGGGTGATGGGTAATGGATTGTACATCAGAATTTAGAGGAATTTTCTTGAGGGACATGCCTATATCGGCATAGGTGGTGTTGCGGATCGGTATTTGCGAGACCCGTGCGATACCTTTGGAGTCGGCATATATAAAGCCACGTTCACAGCCTTCGGTGTGGAATGAGCTCATTCCTCGGACTCCATTGCCTTGTAGCCGCAAGACCTTTGGAAGAGTCTTTGACGACCTTAGTATGAAGCTGGGTGAGTCGCCTGGGAGGAAAACTGTCTGGTATCCACCAATATTCTCGCACCGTCGCATTGGACATGCCCGATTCATTTCTTCATCTTCGTCGTCTGTTGGTATGATTGGATCATCTGCTAAAGCAGGGTTGGACAGCTTCTGGAAGTGAAGTATCGCGGAAAGCTCTTGCGTCGTTGTTGAAGGTATGCGGAAGGGTTGGTATATTGTCACATCATCATTATCATGACGGACCTAGCGCTTGAGAGTTAGTGCTAAAGTAGAGCACGAGGAATTGAGTCTACTCACAATCAAATACGGGTATGAAGAAGTCATATCCCCAAGGTCAGCTACCAATATCTCCTTGATGACCTCTTTGGCTGTCCCTCTTCGTGCTGCATAGTTGGCTGAGAGGATTGGTGGTACAAAAGGCAAACCTTCAGCAACATAAACAGGTTTTGATAGATCAGGTAGAGCGTACACCTAGGGTCATTAGTAAGAATACCGATAAATTAACGATCTTACTTACATGTAGTGCTCCAGCCTTGCTGAGCAAGAACATTAATATGTTCTCACCAGACTTTGACCCTTTGTCGGTCTGGGATCCGGCAAATATGCCGGACCGATCTTCATACAGACAACCAGTAGCCCATTTTGTTTTGATTAGTACTGTATCTTCCTTCTCTAATTCCTCGAGCTCCAAGTTCTTAAAAATCTTAGAGATGAAGACACTAGCATCATCCCGTACGAGTAAAAGAAAAGGGTCGGCTATACTAGCACTATTAACTCTGGGCTCTGCACCGGTCTCTTCATCGAGCATTGGTAAGATCTGGGTAAGTCCAAAGTCTGGTCTAACGTGTTAGTATATGCTCGACGAAGATTAAGAAGGGGTTCTTTTACCTCCATCATAGCAGTGGACAGCAGTCTTGAGAACTTGAATGATTCTCATATGGTTGCCCATAGTACCAGCTTCGATCGTAAATCCAGCAGCCGGCTCGAACTCTGTCCCGGTCAATGCTTCAAACCCAGCGCCCGTTAACGCGTATACGTCCGAAGTCTCGTATCCGTCTAGATCGACCTTAGGAACAATCATGTAACGGTCATATTGGGCAGCTGTCTCGTACTCTCCGCTCATGGACGTAGCCCCTTTGTCGCCTTGTAATGATTTTGGAATGGGCTTCTGTGCAGCCATCGTCCAAAACCCCCTTGCCTCAGGAAACTCAAAGTGTCCAATGACTCGTGGCTGTATATCTCGATTGATTATAGCAAGCGAGCCAGCATTTCCTCGACCGCATGCACAAACGAGGCTGAGATCACTTGTGACGCCAATTTGATTCGCTTGCTCTTCTTTAGCGGATACAACTGTCTGCCCAAGTGCGAAATCCCTGATAGGCGCGATGCTGACAAGACGATCATGTACACGAAAAACAAGATCTCCCGTTTTGCTACCTGGCGTACTAGTGGAATTTGATGGCTGAATAGTTGGGACGTAGTCCTCCCCATATAGATCATCTTCATCTTCCAAGTCTTCCAGATCTTCGTCGTCCATATCAAGGTCTAGAGATTGGTCTTGGACACGGGGTTTTCTTTTCCCGGACTGTCCTTGCTTCCGTGTCCAGCCAAGAACGAGTGAGTCCGTACTTTCACTACCTGCAAAAATAGACGTCTTGTTTAGCTTGCTTAGGGTGGTGACATCGGTTGGTATGATGGCTCCACCAGCTTCTGGTGTGATTAGCCGAAGACTTAATCCTGATACTATCCTGCCGTCTACTCTAAATGTGATGACTGCGAGGCGACCGTCATGAAGAACCATCAAGAACTCGCCAGTCTCGGCGGATAAGTCTTCGATTTCACAACCTTCCAGCTTCAGCTCAAGGTCGGCTTGATCGACCAAGCTAAACGATGTCGTTTGTTTTGCAAATTGGTTGACGCCTACACCATGTGACTTTCCAGATTGGTCGATATGTATGAGCTCATTCGTACCAACTAGAAGAGCGCCGCCGACGGGTGCAGGCAGCGCGATGACTCGAAATAAGTCTTGTGGGAGGCCTGTCACTGACAGGATGGTGGTGGATGCTTTTTGCTGAAGGTCCAGAGTGAAGACCATATACGTGAGCTGGTCTTTTCGACCAAGGACTAAGGATGGCGAACTTGTGGAGGATAATATGCCGAACGTGGGTTCTCTATATTCGTGGAGAAATGCAAGATGTACAGGATGGATGAGACTAGGATCAAGATTTGGCAGTCGAAGAACAAATGAGGTTGAATACGGTGTCTCTTCATTGCTGCTAATACCATTTGCGAGTGAAGTCGACAGTTCTTTGACAGGCTTCGGACCATCTAACTCTTCATCCCAGTCATCCATATCAATGTCTTCCTCTGCAGTCTTGAACTGGACGATAGCGAGACTCCTCGCACCAAACTTCAGAGCAGCACACCGGCTGCCTGGGTCTGCCGCTAGGAAGTTGACATAATGGCTCAAGGGAGGGGCCCACGGTGCTCCTTGAAGATCTTCTTGTTCATAATAGTGTATCGACGTTGTATTAATTGAATTCTTCTCTGGGTCCCACTCCATCATGCTAAGCTTCGCATCCTTCAGCGACAATAAGAGGGCTTCCCCGCCAGAGGCAGTCGTCTTCGAGTTTATACGCGCAAGTCCGGTAATGGTTCCAGCTAAAGAGAACTCGGCAACGAGCACTAGTTTGGTGTAATTGGATCGATCGGACCTGAGAAGGATGGAGTCACCACCTAGGAAGGAGGCTTCGAGGCCGTCATCGTCGTTGATTCTGGAGTCATAATGCTCAGCGGTCCTAGAAGATTGTAATTGGGCGTTCTGGGCCTTGTCCAATTCGGCAGATACTAACTTGGTCGCGAAGATCTGCAAAACAGACGCTCTTGCGACAACGAGATTGTTACTTTGCGCCGTAATGAAGGGGAGACATATGGAATGCGTGACGGCCGTCGGTGGCGTCAATTCCGTATAACACTGCATTTTTGACTTCGTTTCCTCATTTCAGAGTCGATGTTAAGAAGAGACAAAGGTTGGCGCAAGGCAAAAGGATTGAAGTTGTAATGTAGAAATTATTGTTAAGAGTCGAGAAACTCAAACGCGCTCTCTAGCTAAGCTATGTGCGACGTGCAGCCTGGAGCTAGGGTGCTAGGTACCTAGGTAGATACACTAGTAAGGATGTAGACAAGATACCTAATCCGTTAAAAGGACGGGAATGTACATACACACATTGTGATTATTTGGCTAAGCAGTACTTATCTGTTTAACAGGTTTTCAAGCTTGTAATGCTGTTAATTTCATATGCTGAATGTGGGGTTATTTGAGCCGCCTATTTAGATCAAACTGTTCAATGCAACTTCAACATAAAAAAAATACCTTGCCTGTTCACATTTATATTCACGAAATATTTCACTAATGTCACACAAGACCTTAAAAATGAATTAATTAATAACAGTCATTTCGTCTTTGCAGCATCCACTATTGTCACTGTGTCTTTCTGTTGCAGACTCTCAAGTCATCCATATCTATCATCAACCATCACGATTTGAATATCACAAGATTTTCAAGTAAAACAGTTACATAGAAAGAATGAGAACTACTAATATCTATAACTAAGCTTCAGGAATCATAATAGGGATTAGGTACCCGACGTGCTTAAACAAGCACGTTATTGCCAACCATCCCACCATCTAATGGGCACCATTGCCGGCAACACCATATGATAGCCAATCATTCAAGTTAAAATACCTAAGGTATATATATATGACAATGGCGGGAAATGGTGCCTTTCGATTTCTCGACCTCCCGCCTGAGTTAAGAGATACTGTTCTCACACAGCTCCTTGTC
Organism: Jackrogersella minutella; assembly: GCA_022578535.1. Lineage (NCBI taxonomy): Eukaryota > Fungi > Ascomycota > Sordariomycetes > Xylariales > Hypoxylaceae > Jackrogersella > Jackrogersella minutella. The sequence continues at coordinate 33,461 of MU388238.1, forward strand.
TCGGACGAAAACATTATACTCCACGATGTAACTTACTTCGCCCTACCTCCCTTGGAGTCCTGGAGCTTCTTAAACGTTTTCCTCGTCAATATGCAGATGTATCACGAGGCATCAGCCATATTCTACTCTCAGAATCGTTTTACTTTAAACGCACAAAGTCATCGCTTGCCAGTATACCTCACTGGTCGAGGAGGATTCCTCAGTGAAGAAGGACAGGACGCTCGCAGACGCATACGCAGCTTAACCCTCTACCTCACGAGGGTGGGAGGCGAGTTCGAGCGCGTCATCGGACCTGCACTATCCGATATGGTTCTTAGTGGGAATCTACGTGACCTCGTACTGCGTCTAGGACCACCGAGTTCCCTTGGCGCAAATCGGCTACCTGACCCCGATATGGTGCAACGGCCCCCTTTTCAAGCGCTATTGAGGTTGCTAGCCGATCCGTATTTGGATACAGTCAAATTATTGGCCTGGAAAGCTCACCTTCCCGTATTCTGTCCGTTTCACCCGAGAGGAATTTCATCTATAAGGTCAGACACCGAATCGATCGACAGTCAGGGCTTCGCCATTCTACGAGGCAGTTCTGGTTGGGTCGAACTAGATTGGAGAGCTATGGTAGACGTTTATGGATCGGGACAAAAGATCATGAGGATTGGCGAACGAAGCTACTGAGATCGCATCGACGAAGGAAGGATAGGCTTTGTAAGTGTCTTGACGAGATACCCGCCTTATTACAACTCGCCCTAGACAGCCTAGGCATTTTGGGTTTTTCGAAGGAGGTCCTAGACTCTGAGTATTGACCAGCTCCCAAGCTCTGATAGAGATGTCACCGACCGACCAACACTGGAATGCGCTATATGGTACACTTAGTGAGCGCTCTCAACTACATGACTATTCACGCTGGTCACATCTAGATAGTCGGTATAACCCATCTCGATACTACGCCACGTCGAATATGAGGCGGTAATAGTTGAAGACATGGCGCCTGATCCATACTCGATTCTCAAGGCCAAGCCCCTATTAAGTCCGGTGTCAATCGCTCGCGGCTCAACAATACCTCTCAATAGCCGTCAACACGATATATGGTGACTTCTACATGTCGTACTTCGGACTTTCGCAACTCCTAATTTCATCGGAAGTATCTTGGCAGAACACAGCGTAATACCGTATATATCTGAGAATACATAGCCAAGGAGATTTGGCGTGCGTAGTATATGCAGCCAAGACTGCCAAGTATCCATCTAGCGTCGGCATTTCCTTAGCTAAAAGCTAGAGTAGGGCCCTGTCGATCACCCGCAGTTACCATCTGTGAGACTTCACCACAGCTCTTCCAGCACGCCACTGCGCCATGTCTTACTTGAGCTCAAATCTAGAAGCTTGGCTAGCTCTACATGTCAACTGTGATCTGTCTAAGCTGTACAGATATATCTATCGAAGAGTATAGTATAGCAGCATTAGTCCTTAAAAATGAGATGCAGTCATCGTCAACATCTATATCCCGCCCATATGCGGAGAAGAAAGCCTATCCACGAGTCAGATCATGTATAATGCACACAGCTCCACGGATACTGTATGACTTACATAGTCTCTTCTCGTGTACTCTTGGTATGATCTTGGCGCATTTTCCCTTGGAGCGGTGTACTACGAATTTTGCGACGCCGAGAGAAGCCTCCTGCGGCGAGCCTATCTTGCCGCCGTGGTAAGTCCATCGACATTCAGCTGAATGTACGGAGCACCCGTCTTCTGAACCATAAGCGTTCGCAGTCGTGCCCACGAGGTTAACACCAAGATGATATGCACTATTGCTTGTTACATAATCTAGACCTCGGCTTCACTACGTGTTCTGCGAACGCGTAACACCGACCTCTATCTAGGTACCTCAATAGTATCTCCGAACATAATAATGCCACACGTATTTCGCTATCGCAATCCTGAAGGAAGGCTTAAACGTACGCCAAGAGACGATCTTGATAACGTTGTTGTCCAGGACATATCGTACATCCAATTGCATACAAAGTTATCAGCCTCGGCTTGTCCAAAGGGTTTGCTGATTTAGCAAGTGGCAAACTTCGAATGGATCTGAAACATAGTCTAGTAGGACTAAGAATGATTCGTCCAGTTCGTCTGTTCGTCCCAGTTAGGTACCTACCTAGCAGCAATCAATCTTATCATTAGGTACCTAATCTACCTAATGTCAACTTTACTAGATTTGGGGTCTGGGGAATGCCTGTCAAAACCCAGTCATTATTGATAAGCACGACGTCATATGCTTCTACATTAGGGAGAACTTGGAGAGTTACCACGCTCCTGGGATTTCATTCCTCTACCGGACATGGCCACTAAGATAACCTTGGAACTCTAAAAAGCTACCGGCACTTAGTTAGATAATTAGATTCAGCAGACGTAAATCAATATCTGATATCATCCTTCAATAGACTCTTTTAGATATCTCTCTTCATCGCGACCGTGCTACGGGATCGATCGAGAGCCCCAACTTGCCAGGAAATCTGCTTTTCTGAGGTGGGAGAGGGACGTCATATTTCAACTCTCTTATTCGCTAAAAAAAGCTGACAGGTTGGGTAGCTATGTAGGTTACAGTTATCCCACAGCCCTTTGAGAAAATCCCGCAGCGTTCCAATGAACAGAATTTATGTAGATGGATAGATCTTCATTACTTTATACTTGCTATCTTAATTTGTCTAGTAAACTCGGACATAAGGTGTCCTCGCGACTTGACTGGTAAAGGGGGTCGCGCTCTCGTCATCCGTAGCCAGACAAACTCAATATAAATAAGCAATATACATCAGATATTACCTTACATAGGCCAAGGATGACTATCTCCGCGCTGTAGGTTACCTACCACCCACACATTGCGTATGCACCTCCCCAATCTATCGTAAGACAGGGCGCAACCTAGAAGGGCCTCGACGCAATCTCTCCCTCACGTCGTACCATCCTATGCTCCCCTCCCCTTCGCTCTCCCGTCGCATCAATGGTCCACGTGCTATATTATGCTGCACCTAGCAGGCGTTCGGCTGGTAGTCCGAACGTTATAAGGGGGGTATGGCTCATGGCACTATTGGATACCTTTTAAGAAATAAGAAGGAAAGGAGTACAACAATACTCCAATTGGGCCGGACGTCGTGCGGTTTTTGTCGTCACATTTCTCTTCGTGTCTGCGGAGCGTTATAACCTAACACATACGAAGGATGGTAGTTATTAGAAAAAAAAAGCTTGGTAGCCAAGCCAAGGTAGGCTAGCAGATAAATGGTAAGCAGGGAAGACCGAGAGTGGTAGGGCGCGGGGGGGATGGAGGGTCGAGGCGGCATAATCCCAAGACCGTGGATAAGGTAGCGAGAGGACGTCAGAAGGGGTCCCGTCAGAAGAGGAGATTCAGCCATAAAGCTTGCATTGCAACGTATACGCCGGTATTAATTATACAACCTACATAACTTAAAGGCTCTAGATGTGCACTAGAATATGCAACTTATTTCGCTTCATAAGCGTGCGGCCCGCGAGGTTCTAAAAAAGTCGGTGGGCTTATTATACATCTTAGCCTCTTATGCCGATCAGATTAGTGGCGCTGTAGATATTTACTATGCAGCTATGTAAAAGTAAGGCTAGGAGAGAAAAGCATCGTCTTGACTAGGCAGCTGGGTATTGAAACATAGACCCGTTTCCTCAGGTTTAAAAATGGAAATAAATAAAACATCCCACTACCGCCAAGTTGTTATCAGTATCTTGGCGGACGAATTCGATGTTTGGTTTCAGACTCAGAAGGTCAAAGAGAGAGAATGAGAAAAAAAAGCTTGTGATACTGAACGGTTTGCTCCCCGGCTTTAAGCGTCCAGGGCTCTCAATTATGAGCTAGGATCGTTGTAGTAGGTGGCGTGGGCTGTAGCTTGTTGCATAATCCATACCTCCCATGAGCCATGGAAGCTAAAAGCTTCCTAGTTATCTGATCGGCGGGGTGGTCATCCCGTGCAAGCGGATAAGGGTCCTGTCGTAAAGGGTATTTGATTGGCATAAAGTTGTTCTCCTTGACTCCGTACCCGTTATACTGCTGCTAATAATACCTATGACATTGATGGCCCTGCTGTCTGCCTACTTCCCCGCCAAGCCCATAAAGAATCGTAAGAGTCCGTTCTTAGTGCTCGCTTGGCTCCTTGTGTCCGTGGATTGTATGGTAAGAGAATATGAATGAGCTTACGACGCCGTTATTGCCGAGTATGGTTGCCTATCTACCTAGGTACATTTAACGGACGAGATGTAAGTCATCCTTAGGTCATGATATCCATAGTTCAGTTCTCAGGTTGTCTAGAAGCTCTGCGATGTGTTTCGAAAAGCAAGGGAGGGGCGGACAGGGCTTGCCAGCTCGGGCCAATCACGAGTTGCGCTGCGCTCTTTTTAGAGCGAAATACGCGATGAGGAAAAATGTACAGGGGACGATTTTATGTACGCAGTACCGAACACTGCTCACTCTTACTGCTTAGGGATGGTGTATGCGGCCCCCATTCCACTACGCTGTAGGCAGCTAAGCTGGAACACGTCAAAAGAGAGTGATGTGACTTATGGCCCTGGGCATGCTCTAGTGCATACAGTTGAGTGGCCCGCTAACTGCAACTACGTGCACACATATTCCCGCAAATGAGTGTATAGGAGGCGTGGAACACATGCTTTCCTCTCTCTCCCGCATGTGAAAATCGAACCGTTCCATTTGAGATTCTGGATTACATACAGTATACCATTTGAAAGCTAAATCGGCAAGATCCTAAGCCCTTTCCCACCATACCAAGGTCGAGATAAGAGTCAATCTCCCGCAAATAACCGCCAAGGAACCCAAGATTCGCACCCATCAAGGTGTGTTATAGCATATGTTGTACGGAAGTATGTTATTTACTTCAGGTATCCAATCCTATCCCATCCATTTCCCATAACCGTTTCCCCATCCAATACCCGTTAGAACGCCACAGAAATCAAAAGAGCAAGTAACCAAAAGAAACAAAAGCCTCCCTCCATTTAGTGGCATGCTATTGTGTAGATCGTATCACTTTTGTTGGTCGTGTCGTAAGGTTCAGCCATAGTACCGCCGATTTTTTGAGCTTTTCTCTAGTGTTTGAAAAGGGGGAAAATGAGATGATAATTTGTAGTTGTGCTTTTTTTTTTTGGGTTTACTCCACGGCGACCTCGTGGTAGTCTTCCTTGTGCTCGCCAGGGTGCTCGCCGTAGTGGACGGGGCCAAGCTTCAGGAAGCGCAGGCTGCCGGCGCTTCCTTGGCTGCTCTGGCTGGAACTGCGACGGGGGTGGGTGGCGGCGGGTTTGATGCTATCAGCAGTGGGGTAGGAGGCAGAGGTCGTAGGAGCAAGGGACAAAAACATCCTGGGCTGGTCCTTGCGGACGTATTGGCCGATGTTCTGGGCGCTAGACATTTTGAGTGTAGAGTAAGATAGGCAATAGTAGCTGGCTAAGTGTATGTGGTGAGAGCTAGGCGGGATAGGCTTTGGTGGCGATAGTTTCTTTGAGGTGCTTGAACTTTGAAGTGCTCAAGAGAGAGTTCTTGTATTGTGTAAGTTGTGTAAGATGTTTGTCGTTGTAAGATGAAGAACAATACGGAGAGAACAATAGTCTCTGGAAAGGATGGGATGCGTCCTTTATAGAAGAATATCAGTCCCCATGGAGTGTTAGAAGAACAGTGCTGCCAAGGTTTGTGCCCCCCCACACATTCGCATACACCGATACCAGGCGCGCCTGAGCAGCCATGGACCCATCGTGTACGTTTTAAGTAGTGAGTCGCCAAGACCTGCCGTAATGGTTGTTTTTTTAATTCTTTGTGCTGCAAAGTGTGTGTGGTTTCAGCAGGTCAGAATCCGCGCCCGCGCCTAGAATCCTGAGAAATCCAATCCCGGCTCGACGGAGTGGTGTTGGGCCGGGGGATGGTAGGCTTGCTAGTGCCTATCTGACCCTCCCATCACGGTCCTGATTGGGCGTGACGGCCGTCGCCACGGACATGGTGGCACATGCCCGGGCTATGAGCGCATAGCACAAAAGGAGCATGAAAACCCGCAAGCACACGTGGGGTGCACAATTAGCAACGAATAGCTAGGCATAAAGCAATCGAGCACAAGCACGCAACAAAGGCCGGCGAGTTGTGCTCGTTATCTTATATCCGAGGTAGGGACATTATCGATCCGATCCATGAGATCCCATTGGGGATTAGTAAAATTCCTGTACCCTCGGCTCCCAGCGGTAGACGGGCGAACGGGCGTGGTGCGAGAAGTGACCCACGGCTCATCCGAAGGCTCGAGACTGTTGACAACATCTGATAGAGACGAGAAAGGTGTGGAGAAACGAGATGCGGCTCCTCTGGACTTTAAATCAACAGCAACGACACCCGGGTCGCCGGGGCATCACGGCGAGAATGGCTCTGAGTTCGGAGGTTGAACAGTCTGCTATTGGGTGGGCCAAGCCGCTAACGGGATTGTTCGGAGAGGCCCTATCGACATCTCGCAGGGGCGACCCGGAGATATCGGTCTTCCTAAAACAGCAGTTACGTCTAGGACCTCAAGAGCTACCTACTGTACCATCCTACACAGTCAAGCACCTACTTCCGTATGCGGTTATAGATTATATTACGGAAAGGGAATGCTTATTCATCAATCCTGATATTGAATTTGTATGCAATTACAAGCTGTATGCCCTAAAAGGTAAGTTCATCTAGGAATAGGGGTTCCTAAATCTCTCCTTTCCGTGAAGATGTGTAGAATCGGAAAAGGAAGACATCATGCCTTCGTTCTCAACCATTTTAATTGAGATAAGGTATAGTTAAGCTGATAGAGTGCAGTTTTCAAAGGTATCGAAGAGTCTTAAAAGGGTAATATATGTCGTTATCTTGTCGTGTTTGTATAGCTATTGGCGACTAAGCCATGGTGTTTGGATGCTTCGACGAACCCTTGAATTCATGACTTCCTCACACATATTAAATCTTATAAAAATAGTAATTCTAAAGCTCTCCGAGTCGGGCGAGCGTAAATAAGTGCTCGTACTTGTAATCGGAAATTATGCAGGTGTGGTATTGCTAGGTATCATTGACTGAGGCTGTATTGTTCCAGGTTGCCGCATGGACCTAACCAACACCAGGCGCTTAGTTTAAGAGGATTTATGTTATTTCGAAAATTTGTTTGAGGCATATATTACATATCAAAATAGAATCAATACAGTCGGTTTGTAGTACTTTATTTATCAAGTCTCATCCATTCAAGGCGCACTGCGCCAATCATTTGTATGGTAAATATCGATCAGGACCCCGTCGTCAAATATATTGAGCCTCTCGGCGGATACAACGGGAAGTGCCCTATTCCCTGTCTAATATCACGGTGTCTTCATCTCGCTAAGGACAATATATGTACGATACACCCTGTAAACATATTCCCGCTTGATCAGCGATTGTCTAGGTATCATGGAGAGCAGGGTTAGGGTTGCAAAATGCAGTATGCAGGGGCCTTATGTTAAAGGTCTACAGTCAATAGGTTTGTAGCAGATGTAATCGCGTGCCGATGAAGAAATTATTTTAAGTCGTAACCAGTGGGCGCTTAATCGTTACCGCGGAATGAGAGTGCTTTGTTGGTTTGGCCCTGGTAATGCTCATGGCGTAGCACTGTAGTTCATCATCTCGTAGCGGTCAAGCTGGCAGAAAAGGAAAGGATACCTTCTGTTTGATGTCTTCTCATTTTGGTCTATGTAATACGTGGAGAGTAGGGATATAGTGGGATTAGAGGGAGTAAGAGCTCGACGAAAAACATATGTTAGAAATGACTCTTGACCTCCTAGAGGACTAGGGTCTATGTTACTTTGTAGAGTAGGAACCTCGCTATATGCATCCGTACAGCACAAGCGTCATGATACATAATAATGTAGAACGTGCATTTCGCTGTTGTGATGTCAATGCTTTCATATACCCCCTTCATAATCTGGTGCTTATTAAAACTCTCCATATTAAACTTGAGTTCAATTGCCCGTATGGCAAGAGGAAAGTACCAGAGTCCAACCCTTTTAATCTATACAGAGCCTAGATAGTCCCGCGGGTGATGCTTGATAATATTCAAGGCAAATGGCTTTTGGTATAGGGGTAGTCGAGGTTGTCTGTAGTTGATTACAAGCTGATATCATCTTGTGTTGGTATCTTGAGTCCTTGCATTTCGCTTGTCCCTATTTCATATTTGATATGGTTTCTTGAGAATGATTACTGGGGAGGCTCGCTATGTCGAATAATGGGATTTGGAAGAGGCTGTGTATGCTAAATTCGGGTACGCGATGAGGGGAACTTGATGAAGCTGCGTTAGCTTGTAGCTCTTGGGAGCACGGCGTCTTCATTATATCATTTCTGCCCTGATATATATGTAGATAGAGGTATGCGTATCGGCAGAACTTACAATACTCAATACGCTTTGTAGACACTCGGTATATCTCTTAGGAGAATGTCTTGTGAGGATTTTTCAAGTCATAGGCCTAAGATATGGTCTTGGAGCAGAGCCCGTTGATTATGCCTTCTTTGCTTGTATTGTATGCTTAAAATTCAAGGTCGGCCATCGACAAATAATACTTAACTACGTACCTGGTAGGTATAGATATGCTAGCGACTTCTTGGCGGCTATGGTAGAGTCTATGATGATTTTCTTATGATGATAGATGGGATGATATGGCTAAATGTCCAGTTACCTCTGTATCTAACATAGATTTTAGTAGGAACCAATATGATAGATCCAATAATAAAGTCTAGCGGACTTCCGCAGGAACCAGAAATATGTATGGTATTAGGTACTACGGCCTCTCAATTCCTGACCCATCCTGCTCATCTCATTCGTCTATCGATATAAGTGGTTAGTTCCCGAAATAAGGCTTCCCTTGAGTGCCATATTGCCAATAATGGCTCACCTTGCCTCACCTACGCGTACACGTAGGCCTCGAGCATCGTGCGGACTCGGTGTTATGGCTATGATTCGTTAGAACGTGTAATGAAGTTGGTCCGTCGATTATGGCCAGGTAGTAGTCTGTGGCACTTGACACATTCCATTCGGCGACTTCCCACAATCGCGTACCCATGACTCTGCAAGGACTATGGCGAGGTAGTATTGAGGTAGTTAAACATCCATAGAGAATAATTCAGCTCAGTCGTGCTACACAAGATCCTTTGGGCTCTGATTATGGAGACCAGAAGCTGTCACCCGTTTTTGCCCTTTGAAGGTGGGATCGGGTCGTGAAGAGGACATAGGGGTGTCCGGAGAAGAAGGCAATGACATTCGCCCATTGGCCGATGTCAAGTGCGCGTGCTTGCAGATGAAGGATGAAGGTGTTATTTTTACAGGTTTGCAAGAACCAGAAGTTGGCATCTGTTGGGGCAAGTGACAAGATGCAGCCACTACACCCCTATTATAGCACAGGTACGTTGATTCTATCTCTCCAGCTCCATCCGATGTTTCGTAGAAACTCGGGCTCGTTTCCGCATTCCGAGCCGACAGAGACTTCAAACACTCGAGCCGATACTCGAGAAAGAAGGATCTAATGGATGTCACCCCTTTCGGTGCAAATCATTGAGATGTGAAACATTGGCGGATGCCGGGGAGGCTAGTACATAGCCGTGGAGGTCATTGAGTTGAACATCAACCAACCGCGTAACGCAACACCAAGGCCAAGACGGACATGCTAGAAGTGATTGATGACAATAGAGCTCGATATTTCTGCGGCACACCATCACTCCAAGCTCCTTTCAGGTATCAAGCCGTAACCCAGCCCTCGCCAGTCGTCTGCCCACATTACACAAAAGAATTAGTGAGCAGACCGAGACAGATAGGATAGAAGGGTCGGGCCGAGATCGGTAGCGACACGGGGAGAAGCTTGTTTCCCCCCAAACAGGCCCGTGTAGATGTTGTTGGTAGCTGAAGTGAATAAGGGTGCTTCTGACTAGAGTTCTTATTCAGAATTCTTGGCCTCATGAGTGGTTTGAACGAACCGCATTCACACACATGACTCCACACCCATAATAGCTCCCCTAAGCATACACGCATATTGCATCTATGCTACTCTGCCGGAATCAGAGTTGGTTGGTCAATTGTGCATATTTATCCTACATGTCCTAGTAGAGGCGGATAAACTAGGTGTCTTGTGCCGAGTAGGTAACATACCAACATGCGCGGAGCAACGCCCCGATTCCAATTATTGGATAGGATTACCAATTCTGTTGAGTAGTTCAGTTCATGATCGACAACTCAGGAGACGGGTTCTATACTCCAAGTGATGGCAGCGATAGAAGTAAGCAGACCCGACGGTGTGACACGCAAAGAACAGGCGCTTATTTTGGACGCGCAGCATAGTGATTCGCTAGGTTCCGCGCAACCGCCACGAACCTAGGGCTTTTAGAAGCCGTCATGATTTGAACCGAAACCGAAACGGGAACGTCCTTTGAGCAATATGAGGAAGCTAAGTGATGCGTAGTAAGACCTTGACTGTCCGTGATGGAACGTCCCAGTGCCGCTCTATCCTGTTCGGACCCGGTACGCCAAGCAGGCGCACAAGTATGCTACCTGGAAAATTTTAGCAATTTAATTATCATTATAGCTTGTTAGTATGGAAGGCAAGTTTGCTAGGATTTCCTCTTCGTAGTGGCAAATTCTAGTTTGATAAGCTAAGAATTGCAACTACTGTACAAGACAACCCCCTGATCTCGCACATAATTGAACCGTGATGGAGCATGACTCTGCTGATGTAACATGTGATAGGACTAGAACAAGCATCCACACCGGCTCTGTACGAAATTCAAGGGGTCAAGTGTAGCCAGTCACACTTGGCGGTAGGCTACGCCAGTGACCATGGAGATAGCCCGGCTTCCTAAGCAAGATAAAAATTGGTCATTCCGATTTCAGTCGGTTAAACGGGGAGACCGAGTTAAGGCGTCAGTGGCAAATTGGGCTCACTTGAGTACTCCCAAGCAGAGCCTCAAGACGTTTTTGAATGTAGGTCAGTCGGCTCTGAGGACCCCTGAAGAGATTGAGGCAGTAATACGCCGAGTTCCTGTCCTCCAGTATTCGGCATCCAGGGATTCGTCCGAAGTATTCGGCCGTTGCAGAGAAATCAGCCTCATGGTTGCGTATAGGGCTTCGACAATATAACTTTGGTCAGCATAGGGGGCCTCTAGAGATTAAAGGGTCACTTGATTTAAGATTGCTGTAGGTTAAAAAGCGAGCCATGGCGCTGGAGGCGACATGTGAGGCCTGTTGGTTGAGTCGGGTCGCCTTTAGGGCCGCAGGACTGTGAGGCGGTCGAGAGACGATGTTAAGCAGGGACGGTCGCATAAGCGGCGGGCCGTAAGGCTGTTCGATTAGATGTTGGTTGGAAGAATATATTGTCGCTTACGGTGAACCTTCTACCTACCTTTTGTCCCCTATCTAACTTTTTCTAAGATAGGGGGATCATCAGCGTAGTAAGACTCGAATTAGTGAGTCACTACTCGGGTTCTCCTTCGTAGTGTTACATGCCGATTGACGCGTATGAAGTTGGAAGCAACTCGATGTTTGTCTCTCTACCCGCGACTGGATCGACCCGTAGCCCTTTTTGATTGGGGGTCCACCCTGATCAGGAGAGGCAGGTGAACAAATTCCATTGAGATGGCGTTCGGATGTGTAGTTAGCTGGGTAACCAGCGCGGCTAATTCACATCGGAGTCTGGTTAGACCAAGACTGGCGGTGCCCGATAATCTGTCGGGTCCCAACGGTCACCACCAACTATCTCAAGTTTAGTCTCAAGTTTAGACTAGGTACGCAAGGCTTGATGGTTGTCTAGCAAAGTACATCAACTTAATGCCGAGCTAATAGAGTGTATGTGCCGTAGATTCCCGCTCGATATACTGTTTTCCCTTACTTCATTCAGGGCTGTTCTGTATCTGTTTAAGGATTTTTACCCTGGGGTGTTGGATCATGTATTATTGAGGGTCTTGTTACCCACCCCTGACACGGATTCACTGGAGTATGTTGGATATTGAAAACCTGGGGCTTGGTTAGATTATTCGTTCTATACAATCCCAGCAGATGAGATAAAAAACGGCAACCGGGCCGTCCCACTCGGGTAGTCAAGACGTACCCTGTAGGCATGGCTGCGTATGTAAAGCAAGGAGAAATGAAGCTGCCTACCTACCTAGGTAGGCAGATAGTTTCTCGTGACTAAAGTAGCCTCCTAGACAGCGGCAATTGGCGTAACCACCTAGACATTTAGGTAGTTAGGTATTAATAGTCAAGTTGGAGATGATCGGATTGTGTTAAGTGATATTCTTTATTTGGGGGTTATGATACATGTGGCGCGTAGAGTGGTTGATGCGATATGACCATATGGCCATCTCGTAACAGCCTTTGAGAATTCTTCTGGAATCACTAACCCGGGTTCCCCAGTATCGTGCAAAATTGGTTGAGCGAATGTTCTTTGCATAATCATGCCCTGCCGCTCGAGGGGGGCAGTAAGGTTGGACAGGACTGGATTGCAAAGGTACAATGCGGTGTTCTGTTACGCATCGGGTAATTTTCTTCTCTTCCTCTTTTATCTCCCGAAATTCAATGCAATCTACCTTCTCCCGTAACACAAGGCGTAGTGTAGGAAACCATTTGTTTGTATCATCTCCATTACGATGCAGGCTCTAGACGGGGTTGAGCTTCGAATGATGTTGGAGACTTGGAGTTGGAGCTGAATAATATTTGTGTGAGTGAGATTTCAAAGATTACGTACCCGCGTATGCGAATTTAATAGCGCCTAGGCTACCGGTAAAGTAACTCACAGCAATCCTTACCCACGATGTGGATTATAGGTAGGCAAAAAGAGATGCACGAAGGAAGTTTACGTGTAGAGGTAAATTTAAAAATGCTCAGGTGTAAAAGGTGGATGTAACTATGTACCCCGACGTGGGTACGTATCTCCTCTAGTGTATGCAAGTAGTAGTCCCGTACAAAAAAGTCGGCCTGAGCAGTCCCTGTTATTTCTTACTTATCCAAGTACGTACTTTAGATACCTCAAGTGCTCTTATCCTCCAAAACCCCCTTGCCCCCAGAATTCCACTTATTCCTCTCTTTTTTTTCTTTCTTTCTTCTCTCCTCACAAGTTGCTATTTTTTTCTTTCAATGTACGTTAGTTATAATTATTATAGTCACACCAATGTGAGTTGCCTTAGTTACTACACCCCTCCTTGCTTATGTACCTAGGTACTATGTGAGTAAACATGCCAGGGGTAGGGGTCTAGGGGCCTCACTTCTTGACACATGCCGCAGGCATGCTTGGTACCTACAGCTATGCAGTTGGACCCAACGGGAAGGATTCCATGTACATTGCTTGAACCATTTTTATTTTATTTTATTTTGTATTTTCAACAGAAATTTAAATTTTCTTCTCCTTACCCTTTTCGTCTAAATTGAACAGTCCCGTCATTTTTACACTCGGTATCTAGATCTCTTATTGCTCGCTCTTTAGATGGCCGGCCCACTTGGCTCGTGGAGTTAGGACAAGCAAGCAATCGGGAGAGGATGTATGATCAAGTACGTAACTCTTCCCCCCCGAAATAAGGCACCGGGTTCGATCTATTAGTTACCACAAACATCGAGGGTTTCTGCCTGTGTGGCGTCCCCGGGCAAGCCTACCACTCGATAACCCTCGGGGCTTTTCAACCCGTGAAATATTAGACGGGAATATTCTTTTGAATCTTAGAAGGAGGAGGAGGAAGAGATTGTGCTATTGTTGGATACGCATGGTTCCCCGGTACTTAGCGACGATGTGGTGACACATGATAGTAACTAAGTATAATGATGAAATTCGATGCAGCCAACGGTTACAATCAGAGGAACAAACAAACGCAATAGACCCGGGATTATTCGCATCCCATACCTTGCCAACTAGTTTGCAGGAACCTTCTGTCAGACGCATATCTCTACATGCTAGGGCAGAGGCCGTACTAATCGTCTAATCGGATTGGCCAGATGGAATCGAATACCTTTAAACTACCCTGTTTTTGAACACCAACGCTCTCGCCCAGTCGTTCAACCCAATTCAACTTTACATTTTCATATTTGATTTCTCAATCGGAACGCCGCAACATCCCTGCCCTGTTCACGGGTAGCTAGACCCTGGGCGGGAGTAAGCCTTTCGGCCTGCGTGGGTTCCAGGTCGTGAAGAGAGAGACCAGGCTCCTACTATACAAGTCTTTCTAGATGACGTCCATGCCACCCACCACCAATGGTTCGTGAGAATCGACCCCAATCCTAATAAGTTCCCCACCGACTCGCGGATGCAGAACGGGTGCCGCAGAACCACGCGTGTCGGCGGTCATACATACATACACTTCCAACTGCAGCAGCTCATATTACACTTTACCTATTCCTCGACAAGTCCTTCAGCCCTCTAGATACTACATGCTAGCAATAGACGGTGACTTCCATAATGGTCTGATACGACCACTAATCTGTACACACCACCTGTTTTTCTAGTCCAAGAAGGCACTCTTTCTCCAACAAGGTCACTTCTCGATTTGCCGCAGCCGCAAAGTCCTCGAGATAGTCTACCAACTGATGCTACCGCGCCTAAGTCGCTTACAGTCAGTGTGGTGAATCTCGTGACAAACAAGGGACCTCACAGATATACCCGTTTTCTCATCCATCAGAGGAACTTCCAAGGTTCGCGAGCCAGCTCTGCAAACTATAAATCCATCTTTCATCCCACAACAACAACACACAAACTCGTCACTCACCATCGCACTCTCACATTATCCCAAGCTACTTAAATCAACCTTTCGTAACAACTACTCCCGCACCGTGTCAAATACTCGCTCGAGACCATTCAGACAGTTTGTCAAACAAACAAACAAAAATCTTCCATACAAGATCCGCGCATATCGGTTCGTTCATAATGTGTGAACCATCATGGACCTTTGCTAACCCAGACATCAATAGATTGCAATTTTTTCACGCGTTTCTTTGAAGCAATTGCCTTACCGTAAACACAATCAACAATTTTCATCATGTGTGTCCTTTACGAGATCACGTACGCCTGCGGCCACAAGGAGACGCAAGGGGCAACCTGCGCCGAATCCCCCAACACCTTGGGAGGATGCGCCCAAGGCACCCGACGAAAGACCGTCCAGAACGATGGCCTCTGTGACAAGTGCGCTGCCTCCGCATAAAAGGCAAGTTATGGGACACGATTCTTTGATATCCATGTCTTCCATAGTTCATCGTTCACTAACTTGTTTACTTCTCCAGGCATGTCTACTACGATGGCTTTACGAACATGGAAAAAATACACGAATGGTCATGAATGGTCGGCGATCGCGGATGCAAGGTGGAAGAACGTTTTGCGAGCAATCGCACACATATACCTTCTGATTTTCTCTATGTCACCTGTTTCTTAAGTGAGTAATGGCCTGGCCTGGCGTCAGGGATTCGACAATGTCACCAAAAACTCTCTCTCTTTTTTACGGCTCCTGGGGTGGTGGACGCGGTCTGTCAATTCTCTCCTTACGGCTGTCTGGAAATAATTCGAATCGCGAAATGGAAGTCAAGATACCTGGACGCGGGTTCTTGATGGGATATAACAAGGCCATCGTGTGTCTCGTGGTGGAATAATTTCAGACAGCTCTTGCTCTTTCAATTAAATTACCATTTTTTCATTATAATTACCATCCTCACCATCGTGATATGTTCTAGCGAGTTCCTGTTCACCGAAATTTCGCGTCAAATGGCATGGCAGGGACGGCTGGCTACATGTGGTCAGGTTGCGGCCGTAAAACGTGACACAACTCAACCTGGCATACGGAAAGCAAGTTTAGCGGCCACATCCGCGGTCAGAAGCATCTACCCGAAGGCACAGGTAATCAATGCAAGGCAGACGACGTATCATTGCCGTGCAGAGAAGAAGAGAAGCCTTAGTATGTCGGTTGGGTCGTAATGCGCTGCGCGGGTCCTTAACACTAACAGAAGTGTGTCGTTGGAGTCCAACATAGCAACATAGGAACGTTCGCTACATACAACATACAGTGGTACCTAGATACCTCTTATGGGTATGGAAAGCTGACGTTGCGAAGAATTGGAATGCGGCGCATTCAAAGAATCCTACGGTAAACGGGGAACTGAATTGCAGGTAACGAGGTACTACTCGCAGATGCCCTGTATCATGTGATTATTGAGATGCTAAAGAAAACAAATTAAAAAAGGTTAAAATATTGGAAAATTTGGAACAATAATGTTGGATGGTTATTGGAAGTTGCTGCTTCGTTGGGCGTTAATTATCTAACCCAGATCAGGTAGGTAGGTACTGCCTAATAAGCATGTTCGCAGCAAGTAGCTTACTTTTAACAGGTTAAGTACAGTTACAGTATGAATAAATGAATATACCGTATAAATGAATACAAAGGTGGTGCGTTTCCTGCCACAGAGCCGCAAAATATATATGGATAAAACTATAAAGGATAGTTATATGTATTTATAGAGTCACAAGGCACGTTTAGAGTGACATCCCATAGGAATTGAATTTAAGCAATCGGTCAGTTCTCATTTCTCCCACATCCATTGATCTCTTCTTCCTTAAAATTGACTTGCATCCCCCACACATTGACATGCTTGACATGCAGTATCGCCCCTAATGTTCAGCACTAATCGGTCAGACTCATCATCCGTATTCGGACTGATACTTAGGCAGTCACACATCTAGAATCTCTCTCATACACCGCGGTTCCCCAACCAATAGCGACCCTACACCAACGCCGGTGCTATGGTATCGCGCTTAACGGCATCCCCTCGCCCACAAGCATGTACTTCGGCCCGACGGCCATCTGACTTGCTGTCTACGTAGTTTCGCATTTTGGCCGTCATCACAAAAACTCTGCATTGCCAACTCATTCGTCAAGATTGGGTCCTAGTCAGTAAGGGGAAAAAAAGAAAAGGGGGGTGGGAGAAGGCTGAGAGCTAGCAATGGTTCTTTACTCGCTCCAAGCCCGCGCCATCGTGAAATGCGCGTTGGCCCGTTCGAGCGGCCCGGTCCCGGCAGATACGACATCCATCGTGTTTTCTTAGCATACAACACCGGATTACACGACATTTTACGAGCTTTTAGTTAACCTTGGAAGTTCCCTCCCGAAAACCCTACCTATCTCCCCTTATCTTTTTCCTCTTTTTAGAATCTCCTATCCTATTAAGGTATCGTCTCCTTTCCCGTTGCCAACATTGGTACTACCCTAATAAGCCCTTACTACCCCCTATTCAATCTGTCACTGTTGCCTGATAGACTGCTTTTAACCTAAGATTCTCCCCATTATGGAAAGCTGCGTTTACGAAACCAATTGGGGCAATGCGCTTACCGAACAAATGTGGGATATCAAACCAACAATACGGCCTAGACGGACTATTCGCTTAGTCTAGTTGAATTAGATACGCTAATCAACAGCTGACAATCAAGGAATGATGATGGGTTCATCCTCGAATTTCCTTCAATGACCACATGGCTTACACAAACCACCCGGAGATAGCTAAAGAACGATAGCTTTTTTCTACTGCCAACATCGGGGGCTATCGAAATTAGGAGCATCTAAAACATCATAATATTGAGTACCTAAGTAAGGGGTATAGTAATATACTCTAGGTACCTACTTGACAACGGAGAGATGCTACCTACCACTGATATTATAGGCTATAACTCTGCAACAGCCTGACAACCCTTCGAAACAAAAGTAACCCATGGGATATATTTTACTTAGGTACTTCATCGTGATTACCAACAGCGGCGCTTTCATCATAGATCCGCGAAAGTGGGTTCCTTCCCGTTGAACCTGGTACTATATCCCGAGGAGAAAAAAAAAGATCCAAGCTTGTCATTACCCCTGCAATTTATCATCGCCTCCATGCACAGACCTTGCAGCCCCAGGATCATCAAAACGTGCGGCGCCTAGCTACCAATAAGATCGTCTAGGGCGGTTGAAAAGCCGCACAAGGCGTTCACGATAGTACCAACTTCTTAGTGTAGCGCAGAAAAGGGGATGAACTTACATTCTTGGTCTACCAACATCAACTGAATTGTATGGACTAAATTCTGACATAGAGGCAACCAAGGCGATTTATATGATTGTGTGATCAAAACTTATGAAATTACTTTGACTGGGAGCAATTCGGGCGAAGAGCAACTATGGTTGCAGATTGGTCGGTTGCAATACATGAAGTCACATTAGGCTTACCCTACAGCCCTATCCCCGTGAACACCAAACATGGGTCCAAAATGAGTCCATAGAATAAGTCAATTAGAATATCTCATTCCTCCAAAATATCCAAAACTACAAGGGATACGACAAGGGGGACGACAGATCGGGCATTAAATACAAGGAATATAAAAAGATCGGGTATAGTTTTATATAAAAGGCCAATTGAATTGCTTATTAGCCTTGTTTTGAAATGGAGTCATTTTGGACCCATGTTTGGTGCTCACGGGGATAATATAAAGCTTACCTAGGTATGAAGCTTGCCCGGTCAGCCTTGTATCAAAGATATAGGGCGCCCAACCGAAAGCCAGGCTTGCGAGTTTAGCTTTGGGTATCCGCCCAGACACCCGGAGAAGTCCTTTTCTCTCGTGCGTCTAGACAGGGGTCAGGGAAGCAAGGGAAGTTCCACAATCGCGAGAAGCGCGCCGCCCCCAATGTATTAGCCAATCTAGAACTTCCCAAGAACTACCTAGGAGGTACGTACCTAGCCTTCAACTGTCAACCTTATCCACCTATTGATGACATGATACCAGACCGGCTCCGACTTATAGGATTCACCAAGCTTACACATACATCAAGTGTTCAATAGAGTAAGATAAACTTCGAACAACTAACGGAATCACCATCCAGGTACCCAAGTGTTAGTCGTTGTTTACTCACAGATCACTACATCATTAGTGTCGGGCGTTTTCCTTGACAGCTTCTAGTCCACCGGCACATCTTAGCTACCCATCACAATATAGCGCATAATCTGGTTATAGCGTGCAGTGTTGAAACGTAACTGCATATTTGACACGACGCCTCCAGTCGCCTCGGCATAATGTCGAATATCACCGGATCTCTTGCCCAAGGTCTTACAACAGCCACTAGATATCTGTTCCTATGCCATCTTGACTTCCGAAGTTACATCACCTCCTGAAAACTGTTGGCAGAGAAACCTGCCTCAAAACCCCCTATGCGTATGCCATTAAGCTTGACGAGTAAGTCTTGGCGAGTTTCAATATTCTCGTCGTATTTTGACAGTCAAGGGGTCAAGTGGTTTGTCACCTCAAAGTTTCTCGTCCTTTCGAACCATCGTCATTAATCAGGGGGGGAATTATTACGTAGCACTCGGGCTACATGAGGTTTCCAAGACATCCACGTTATCTTGCAGAGTATATCTAGCTTGGTGTAGCCTAGTCCTGACTACTCTCAGCCAACCCTGCTAGGTATGTTCTTGTCGCCAGCCTATCAAGATAATCGCGTGATTTAATGGGAGACCCCTTTACATCTGGCTGTCAGCGTCATTCGGTTCTTTCAGTAATCTCGGTGTAGAAGCCAAATTACATGAGGTTACTCATGGCAGGTTGGTGAAGCTCGCTCTTCCAAGTTTTCTCGTGAAAACTTGCCTGCCTCTTGGGTAGGTAAGCATACTAAGATGCTTGTCCGATGCGATACTAGTATTGTTAGTTTCAGCAAGTCTCCCCTAAAGCTAGGGATGAGCATGATGCAAAAAATAAAGGGGCGTTAGTGACCTTACTGACTGCCCCTTGTATAGCCCCGAAGTCAGCAGCATCATTTGTTCTATACTGATAAACTAGAGCTAATTCGAGTATCTGGATTAATTCCATTACAGGATGGATCAATACAAACGCGAACTGTCCAGTCGGAATTCATCCTCGCCGATTTAGCGGTTGTCTATCAGTCTTAGTTCTCCTATTATGAGATAAGTAAGTAAGGTTATCTGCGTCTATGAGCGGCACTAACAGCATACAGGAATTGCATAGCATATCGGTACCTGCCTAAGGGAATATAATAGTTGCCACTATGCCGAATAGCCCTTCACTAGCAATGAGCTACATTCCGAAGAGCTCGCAGCCGAGCAACGATCTCCGAGCGTTAGAGCATTCATTCAATCCAAGCATGGCCATCTCTGCCTACACCTAATCCCGGCTTTGGCTATGGCCAAGTTGAGGCCTCGGGTCCGGCATTTCACTGTATGGAATATTGTATGGAATATTGTAGGAACCCTCTGTGCCACGTCATGGATGATTGTTGACGATATAGCCCTACCCGAACCCCACGGTCCCCTGACATATCCCCATGTCGAACTGTAGGATTAATAGACTCTTGATGCCGATATAGGAAAGCCAATTTATATGATACTTCGCGCACGCCGACGCTGGTATGGACAATAGTCAAGAAGGATTGAGGATAAGGAACAGTTGGTTTTATGATAGTGATCCCCATGTTAGTATATTCTAGCTGACGTACATTTTCAAGATGTCTATAACCACACCTGGAGCCCGCCAATACGCCTGTGGGTTGAATCCTTCTACACGTGCCCTACCGTTGTCACGTCAGTCGACCAAGCTTCGCACAAGGCATTGTTCCACAGATGCTACGTTGCTACTCCGGCAAATCATCTAATACCAAAAGGTGAGAAACCTAGAGTGACGACCCCAGATTCAGATCTGCAATATGCACAGCATAGGCGCTCATCTATCATGAAACACGATGGCGTCTAATCTTTATCATATTTTAACCTCTCCTTGCCCCTGGGGGCGTGCCCTCTCATTACCAAGCGTTGTCCATGCCTCATTAGATATAAGCAAAGGATGGGAAGCTAAACTAGATGGCAAACCTGGCCACCAACAGGTATACTAAGAAAAGCAACCCTCGCATTCGGAGTAAAAGTTCAGAATGGGCTAGGTATTATCCAGTCGAAACACGATTTCCATCGACAGATTTTACCCGGGGATAGCGGGCTTACTGCAGAATTCTATAATTATACCACCCAAAAGCTGGGCCAATCCGTTCAATCGAGTCTTCGGCCTGCGTGGGAAGCAGGGTAGCACCGCGCAAACGGTATATGCATAGAACGAATCCTCGCCCCCAAGCGCACCGGCAAATCCATATATCCTCCCGCAACTACCGAGCGCAGTCGAATCCCAAGCCCACCCACTACACCCACTTCCCAGCCTTACGGTCCTCGGGTTTCCCAGAAATCTAGCTTTCTAACCCACATCTCGTTTCAGCGATCTTACATACGGTTGGGTGGCTTTCCCGTTCCGCAAAGAGCTACGGTACGGGTTTGGGGGCCAAAAAGGGGGTCCCGTTCTTTCCCACGCCGAAAAGGAAGCCTGTCCGCTTTCCCACCCACGCGGTGATGCATGGCATGGGCTCGTGGCTACTGCGGAGGAATTGGACGCTCACGTGGTGTACATGTGGTAAGAGATGGTCTGCACCTATGTAAGATACCTACATATGTAATTGTAGGGTACGTACGTACCGCGCATTACGCGCCGGCCTCCACGCCCGCCCATCTTAGCAAAGACCAATATGTAGACCTCCTACCCACCACCACCCGGACTCCGAAGCAGGTAGCGAAAATCCTTGAAACGTGTGCTCACTTCGCCCATGCAGAGGTAGTTCTTGTCTCCGATCTACGGTCTCATCTGCGGCCTCCTCGTGTTTAAGCCGGCGCTAAGGAGAAAACCAAAATACAACTCTACACAAGGCGAAAAACAAAAGGAATCTCCAGCTGAACTGTGAGTATGAGGCGCGAGGGCAAGAACAAAATAGGCTATCATATCCCGTAGGTAAGATGAGAGGGAGTCTTACACTTCACACACACGGAAACATGGGATGCGCATCCGTCCCACAGCGTGGCAGACGCGCTGGGAACTTTTGAAAGAGGCAGCCCTATACTCGATCTAACGTGGTAGCATTTCGGAATACGACGTTGTCATGTAGGGAGGTAGCGAAGTAGGAATTCAGCCCTACGTTAACCCATTGTAGATAGGATCGTAATCATACACATCCATACACCACATCCCAGGGATGCTATGTACAAGTTGACGGCACGCATAAGTAGTACCAGGCATTACTCTAGACCTAAACACCAACGCAAAACGCAAGGTCATTGTCCATCAATGTAGGGTAAATTTGCTTTATTAGCATTAGGCAATTATTCTGGTCGTTATTATGACTTAAGTGGATTTTACTCAACGCTTAGAAGCCAGTATTTGACTGGCCGACCTACGTATCGCCAATTAGGATATAACGCCAAACCACTGTATCGGAAAAAAAGGACATCGCATTCACTGTAGTGAGCTAGCCTATCTGCCTATCCGAACAGCTCACTTTTCGTATCTCTCATCTCGTCCCGTCGTCCTTCACTAAAAGCCTCCCTAGACGACCACTAAACCTTCATGGCGGAATGTCAATCTGCCGCCCGTCATTTCGCCACCGGGGGAGCGTAAAAAAAGAGGGAAAAAAAGAAGGCAGAAATCTCCGAAGCCAATCCTGCCTCTGCTAGTAGTGTACAGCGTTAAACCAGAGAAGAAGAAAAAAAAACCTTTTACCCTTTTGCCTAGAACTTTTCGGGGGTTGCTACTCTTTCTCTCTAGTCGTATGTGAATGCCGGAGGGAAATATTCTCTTTCCTTTATGATGCATTAGGCCTCTTGTAGGGGCTAACAAAACGAGAATATGAAAAGGCGAAAGGAACGAGAACTCCTAAATGCGAAGATGAAGAATGTGCATGACGCCATGTGATGTATATTATGCAGGAGAACTAATCGTTCTTGGGAGAAGTAGGGGAGCTGTAAAAGTTGATTAATATCGATACAAACCAATGCCGGAGGTAGGAAACTTACAACTTGGGGCTAGCACTGCCGCCAGGGCCAGGAGTCTTAGGAGTATATCCAGGAGACTACATTTAGGGTTAGCATAAAATCTTAACTATGGTCATTGGACATGAGACGAACCGTAGGCGAGTACAGCGGACTCGCTGGTGACTGCTGAGCTCCTCCAATTCTGTAGTGTGGGCTCGTAGGCGAGTAACTCATAGGAGATGTGGGTGAATAGCTGGGTGACACCGGGGAGTAAGTCGGTGATGTAGCTCCCACATGATGATTAGGAGACGTCGGACTGTAGACAGGGCTTGTCGGGGAATAATTGGGTGAAGTAGGAGAGTTCATAGAAGGTGACGTAGGAGAATATTGTCTCGGAGAGGTGGGAGACGTGGGTGAATACGTCGGAGAAGTAGGGCTATAATTGGGGCTAGTTGCACCTCTGAACTGAGGCGAGCTTGGTGAGAATGACGGCGAGCTCGGACTGAACCGTGGCGAGCTGTCGTAGCGACCTCCGATCATTGGCGATGTAGGCGAATAGCTACCGCCAGGCGAGGTAGGAGAGTAGCCTCCACCGTAACTGCTAAAGGGCGACGAAGGTGATGCACCACCTGAGAATGGACTAGTTGCTCCAGGACTTCGTCCACCGTATGGGCTTGCACTACCAAATCCGCCATAATCAGTTCCGAAGCCCGGAGGAGAGTCAGAGCCTGCTCCAACAATCGGCGAGAAATTGCCCATTCCCATTGAAGGCGATGCAAGTGAGACTCCATAACCAGAGTCCATCATTGGCGACCCAGTATCATACGGTGTTGCTGCGCCCTCCATTGGACTTCCCTTGACAGTCATGCCGGGCATCAGACCCATCCTAGAGTTATCTGAAATGACCGTCTCGAGCATCTTGGGGTCGAGGAACACGTCCAAATGTCCAGTCCCCATAGGAGCCAACTGACCGAGCATCACGTTCTCCGATATACCCCTACAGTCATCAAGTTCACCCATCGCAGCAGCTTCTAAGAGGATTTCGACTGTTTCCTCGAAAGAACATCTCATCAACGCACCAGTATCAGCACGGTTGATACCGTGACGGGTAACCGCAGCAATGCTGCCTCTGTAAGTCATGACATCGACCAAGAGAGTAAGATGACGTTCGTTGACGTATGAACCATCGAATGCCAACACCCTTCTTAATTCGTTAAGAAGAGCTCCTCGTGCAGCTTCGATGCCGAAGACGTCGACAGTCTGCCACAAGTCGTTCGTGAGGGTGCGCTGAGCATCCACGCCAGGTACTGCAAGGACTTCTCGCAGAGCCGTGCCCTGTGTGTCGAGATACCATTCTTCACAGAGAGGGGTATCCTTTGCCTGGATCATGGCGCCGTGCTTGTCGATTGCAATCTTTGTTCCCTTGTTCAGGAAAGCTCGCTCAATACCTCTGATTCCTCGCAGGGTTAGGTTATCCAGGAGATGTTCACCCAATCGCTTGAGCATAACATCATCTTCGATAGTCTTGTCCGGGTCATCCTTATCTTCTGGCATTGGGCGGATACGAATAACCTGCTGGTCTGCGTTATTGTCACTACAGATAACAGCTAAATCGCTGGGATATTCTTCTCTAAGGCGGATAGCCACGTCTTCTACCGTGAGACCCTTGTCGAGCATCTTTTGTCGGTCTAGAACGAAACGAAGAAGCCATCGTGACTGCCTCTCGATGGCAGGCTGACTGTCATCAGGTAGTAAGAAGTATGACGTGACAAAGTCCTCATCTTCCTGGATCTCCGTAGAGTCAATTTCGGGATCGTAATAGATTTCAGTCATTGCCGTGACCGACCGAAGATTGGTATGCTCAACAATACTGCGAAGTGTCTTGGCGTGCTCTTGAGAAGTCGAACCGTCCAGATACACCATCATCGAAGGAGTCTTAATGTTGCTGGCAACGTTAAGAATCTCCTTGAGACGCGGGACACCAAGGGTAACGTTTTTCGACGAGATACCAGTGAAATGGAAGGTGTTTAGAGTCATCTGTGTGGCGGGCTCACCAATGGACTGCGCTGCCAACACACCAACCATTTCGCCAGGACTAACTGTAGCTTTGTTCCAGCGGGTTTCAAGCTCGCCGATAATGTGTCGGAAAGCTAATTTGCTCAGACGGTGATGGACTGCTAGACGCTTGAACGATAATCGCGAACGGAGCAAGGCTTTGAAGAGCTTCGTTGCATTATCATTGGCCTCTCTCGACACGTCATCAGTGCCACGAACCATGATCAAACGGTCCAATAGGTCCCTGACTACAGGAATGACATCCTGAGGTAAAAGGTTGCTTCGCTTCGTATCGTCAACCTTGAGAAGCTTCTTGGACGATTCGATCAGTCGACCAATATTGAGGGGTAGTTGGAACATATCCTCGAGCTTCTCAGAATTCTTCTTCAAATCCCGCAGGAAGTCGCGGTCCCGACACACCGCCTCCCACTCCATGTCAAGAAGCTCCTGGACATGTGTGTCACCAACCAAGTCTTGGCCATATTCGAGTGCGCTAAGCACGGGTGGACGAACGCCTTCCATCACGTCCAACCGGAATCGATCTTCGAAATCAGATTCTTTCAAGACCCAGTGATCCATGGGCTGCTTCTCAATGCACATAGCATCGAGACCATCTTCACCATAGACGAACTGGATGATATCACCAAGCGAATTACGAACCGTTCCATCGTATCGGGCGCAAACATCTTCAAGGGCCTTGACAAGACGACGTTGGATGTAACCAGTTTCAGCTGTCTTCACAGCTGTATCGATCAGACCCTCACGACCGGCCATAGCGTGGAAAAAGAATTCCGATGGTGTGAGACCACGAAGGTAGGAATTCTCGACAAAACCACGGGCCTCGGGCGAGTAATCGTCCTTGGTGAAATGAGGCAAGGTACGATATTTGAAACCGAAGGGAATACGCTTGCCTTCTACAATTTGTTGTCCAACGAGGGCCGTCATCTGTGAAATGTTGATAGATGAACCCTTCGAACCGGAGCGGGCCATGACTACAGCGTTGTTGGCGTCCTTAAGACTGTTTTCTGTGACAGTACCGGCCTTGTCTCGAGCAGAATTAAGAGCCTTAGAGACCTTGCTCTCGAATGTTTCTCGGACGTTCATACCCGGTAGCGCTTCCAGTTCATTTGCGGTTGCCTGGAGCGTTAGCTCGGCCACCTCGGCTTTCTGTTGATCGATCTCTGCCTGAACCTTGCCAATGGTTATCTTGTCCGGAATAGTATCACCAATACCAATGCTGTGGCCGTTGTGGAGGAGCCAGTAGTTGACGACGCGTTGGCACCCATTAAGAAAAGCCATCGCGCCCTCAGGACCGAGCTCGTTGTAACAAAGATGAACAATGCCGCCACTAGCAGCACCAACGTTCTTCTTTGTGAGAACACCCATAAGCAACTGCCCAGATTGAATGAGTAGTCCTTCGTCGTTCAACGGGCAGGAAAGAGAATTTATCTCGCTCGGCTTGTTCATTAATGCCGGCTTGGTGTAAAGGCTGATCTCCTTGGGAATAATCATGCTCACGATCTGCTTCCCCGTCCAACGAGGTCTCGGCTTGAAGATAGCAGGCAGGGGGATGATACCATCCCAGTCAGGAACCCAAAGCATAATGTTATAGACTTCCTCCCGAGTCAAGAATACGTCACGGCGGCACATCTTGTATACGCCAGCCAGGGTGTCTTGGACAATACCCATCAACGGTCCATTGCGTTGAGGGGAGACAATGTTGAGAGGAACCATACAGAGCTCGCGGATTTCAGCTCGCGTCTCTTCGGTCTGCGGGACGTGCAAATTCATCTCGTCACCGTCAAAATCGGCGTTGTACGGTGAAGTGACCGAAAGGTTGAGTCGGAACGTAGAGAAAGGCATGACTTTGACTCTATGTCCCATCATAGACTCCTTATGGAGTGAGGGTTGACGATTGAAGATGATGTAATCACCATCTTGAAGATGTCGTTCGACCTTCCAGCCATACTCGAGATTTATCTGACCAGCGCGCTTGTGATGACGCAGATCGATTCTCGACCCGTCCGTTCGGACGACATACTTGGCTCCGGGATGCTCGTTGGGTCCATTCTGGACAAGCTTGTGAAGGCGAGAGATGTTGTAGGGCGTCACGGTTTCTGGATAGGTCAAAGTCTTTGCTATAGTCTTTGGTACCCCAACTTCGTCAAGCGAAATGTTGGCATCGCCCGTGATGACCGTACGCGCAGAAAAGTCCACACGCTTTCCCATCAAGTTGCCACGCAACCTACCCTCTTTTCCCTTTAGCCGTGCTCGGATGGACTTGACTGGACGACCACTTTTCTGCAGGGCCTGAGGTTGGCCCGCGATGTCGTTATCCATCATAGTGGCAACGTGATATTGAAGGAGCTGTTCGAATTCATCTTGAAGATGCTTAGGCGCACTGGTTCGAATAGCCTGGTGGACGTTACTGTTGGCACGGATGATGTCGCCTAGCTTATATGTTAAGTCGTCCTCGTTTCTAAGGCCCTGACCGGTTCCATCCATAGATATGCTAGGGCGGACTGCAGGCGGCGGGACAGGCAGTACCGTCAGGATCATATGTTCTGGTCGAGAAAAGTCCGGGTTGAGGCCCATGTCCTTTTGATCATCCCGTTTGATCTTCTTGAGGATCTCGTGAACCTTCTGAGGAGTCAACAGGGTCTTCTCCGTGTCTTTGCTGCCATCCTCGCGCACTATTTTGGCAGTGCTCCACAGCTGAAGGGCAGTCTGCCGGATAGCAGGCATTGGGTTACCGCATCCACCGTGCCCTTCTCCCTTAGGTTTGGTACCCGGCTCGTACTCTCTATCTTCGTCTTCCTTAGGTGTCTCATTAGAGCACCACTTCTTCTTCTTGCACACGGTCCAGATAGCTTGGAAGCGCTTCTTGGGGTCACGAAGGTTCACCGCTGCCAGAAATTCCGGATTGTTCTAGAACTGATTAGCAATGAAATTATTCAGGTCCAACAGGAACGAATAATAAGAGACTAACTTTGTCTTCCAATGGTTTACTGCAGTGGTGACAGACGATCTCGAGAATCTTCTTGACTTTCTTCAAGTAACCAGGGTGAAAGACAGGGACCGCCAATTCCAGATGACCCCAGTGACCGCTACATTCCGACATGCCCTCCAAACAAGTGGCACATTTGTACTGACGGTCCAGCGAACCAAGACGAGGGTCATTTAGACCCTGTACACGTGGCTTGGTTCTAGTCTCATCCATAGTCTCAGGATGAATGATTTGAACCACGCTCATATCCTTAAGTTCTTCGGGAGACGGGATGCTGAACACGATCTCCTTGATGGTTTTGAGTGGCGCATCCGAGTGCGCAAAGTAAAGGTTCGCCATCTTGGCGAATTTGTTGATTGGAGATTATTTAAGATGCTTTCGCGGGATGGAATTTTTGTTTTGACAATGCGCGTTGTGGGAAGGTCGTGGTTGATGCGTGAAGTGAAGGAGGGTAAGTTGACACTAGGTCAAAGTGCGTAATAAGTGAAGTACAACACTCGGCCGATTCGTGACTCGTAAAGTGGAGGATCGATTGATAAAAAGAGAGGAATAATATTATACACTGCTGGCAGTGTAAATGATGATGGAAGTATTGATTTACACAGAAGTACAAGATGGCACTGGAGGGCCGTCGCCTACCAGGCCAAAGGCCCGAGGAAGGTGATCAAAATCGGACCAGAGCGCGCGCACGTCGACGAAGGAATCGCGATGATTAAAAAATCACTGTTGTAATTCGATAGGCAATGTCAGGTAGTCGCGGGATGGTGGTTGATGCGATACCTGAAGCGCGTTGTGATATTCGGTCAATCGAGGAAATTGTTGTTATGGTTAGAAGAGAAGCCTTTCTTCGAAAGAGTTGGGAGGATCAAGGAAGTGAAGCAGGAGCCGCCACGAAAACAAGCTAAACTGTTTCGGGAACAATAAGATTTTCGGAAATAAGTTCTTCCTTGATGTACTTAAGTATTTTAAGGTTGTAAGATTAGAAATTGAAAAAGGTTTCCGAGGTGGGTCACAATTTGTTAAAACTTACTTAATGGCAGAATTCCCTCACCACCTGGCAGAATGACTCACCGCCTTGTCGACATAGTCTAGACCAATCGAATCACGTATGTCTCGATTCCTTGCTAGTGCAGATGCGGCTGATTAAGGTATCTACATGTATTCATGTACCATGCAGTTCCCCGCGCACTGAAATCGACGCCAAATTCATAGTGCTGCGACTTCCACTCTTACAATGTAAGAATACTTGAATGTCTGGCAGCTGCCTGAGACCTAAGTACCTACATAGAGGTACATATTGAATATTCGTCAATCAGCAACTGCAATGCCTGTCACACTCTAATGCAAAGTACCTAGGTACCTACACATTTACAGGTATCTCAATTAATCGGTAATTCAGCCTCACATGGAAACAACTAAAATCACAAGTTCGGGTTGTCTTTTAATTACTGTGTAACATGTTATAGTCATACCCATGGGATGACGAAGTGCCTCCCATAGCATTTCCACCTATCGAAGCTGTTAAAGGCATAGAGGTTCATTACTATCTATCTTACTTCTTTCTACCTCTCGTACCCTTCGCAGCGACCGTTTTCTTACCTCCGACTGCCTTCTCTTCGTCAGGAACTTCCCCCTCCTGGCCTTCGCCTAAGCTCCTGCGACGTACCGTACCCGTCGAAACTGTGACGAACTCCTCCTCACTGTCGCTCTCACCAAGGTTGAATAGCACCGGCATCCGAAACCCCGTGCCGTCGCTATCCTCGTCGTACCCTTTGCTCTGGTCTAAAGTTAACACATCGATGTCCTCATCCTCCTGGTCCAACCTGCGCTTGTTGATCTCTTCCTGCGGGTGGATGTCAAACTCGTCCTCCCTCTCTATGTACTCGACATTTTCCTCCACCTCGACGAAGTCCGGTGCCAATGCCGACCAGCGCTGTGGCGTGGTCACCGACCAAATGTAGATGCGACCGGTTTCGAGCCCGCAGGCGGCTAATACAGCTCTGTGCGGATGCCACTCGATAACTCCTTGCTCCTCTTTGGGCCCTTCTAGCATTCGGACTAGACTGCCATGATTTCGCTCCCATATGTATAATTCGTGATTGTTATATGTAGACGCTGCCACGTATTCCCCGGTAGCACTAAATGTGACGTGGTTCCAGGAGAGTCTGTTAACAACATCTTGAAATTTGTGCTCGAGTGGCATCTGTATCGTGTCAGGGTCGAGGTCCTCTGCCGAGAGGTTGGGTATGTGGAAAGTCCTGATGATGCGATCCTGAGAATTCACCAGCAATTCACGCCCGGATCCCGTCAATCGTATAGTCGTTACAACAGAACTACATATCTTCTCTGACCATATAATCTCGCGGGTTGTGGCGTCTATGATGTTGAAGCGGCCCTTATTTGTACCTGCCAAAATATGGTCTCCTGCGGCTGTCCATACGGTAGCAGTGGTCATCTGCTTTGCGTCCTCTTTCGCTTGCTTCTCCTTAGTCGCTGCATCGGCGTCGGCATTGGTTCGTTTCGGTGCAGAAGGAAGGGTATGTTTGGTATCGCTTGGGCCGGTCATGTCGACTAGTGAAGGGGCTTCATCAAAGACGGAGGCTACAAATAGAAGACTATATTGACGCTACGGTAAGCAACCGTGAATTTAGTATCACAACTTCCGAGTGGTACTTACTGATTCCAAGGATGCAAGTCTGCTGTGTAGATGGGCGCACGGAATCGCACTTC
The DNA here is from genome assembly GCA_022578535.1 of Jackrogersella minutella. Classification (NCBI taxonomy): domain Eukaryota; kingdom Fungi; phylum Ascomycota; class Sordariomycetes; order Xylariales; family Hypoxylaceae; genus Jackrogersella; species Jackrogersella minutella. Next base: position 64,115 of record MU388238.1, read on the forward strand.
TCGATATCTGGTGCCATCTTGTAGATCCCACAAGACAGCTCTCCAACCTTGGCAGGCAGAGAGCAGGTAACGGCCACATCTAGACCAACTCAGTGAAGTAATAGCCGCTCTATGACCTCTTAACTTCCTCGCGACGCCCATTGTGTCGAGATCCCATACCACCACGGTGCCATCGACACGACCCGAGGCTAGGTAGTCGCCTTTGCGATTGAATCGTAGACATGTTGTGTGACCGGATCGGATAGTGTTAGTGATGTTTTCGGGGTAGTCCTGAAGCAGGTAATCGTCAGAAAGTAGAAAATTCATGTCGGCGCATTCATCTTCCGTGAATGGGGAGGAGGGATAAATGATGCAATGGAGTGTAAATAATTTTCAACATTTAAATGTTCAATGTTCTTTTTTGGTAGCCTTACAAGTTACAGCTCTGCAGCACCTCTTGCAGATACTAATGGATATGGATATTTTTGCAGGGATTTAAGACAGGGACTCCCCGCTAGCTCCCCACTATGAAAACTGGGACTTTAACGCATACCTCAAGTTACATTCATATGCAAGTTATAGAAGCAGTTACGTCCATATAACTACCTATACCCCATCTTGTCTTGTGATTCCTGGCTATACAACTTCTACCTGTCCCTTTTTAACCTTGAGCATCCCAACTTTCAACTTTCCTTACTACCTGGCTAATAATCAAACCCTTGGCGTCTAGTTCTATACAAGTGCATTGATCCAATGGCCAATTCAAGGCAGGCAGTTCCTTTTGAACAGGATAGTCTCTAGACATGAGGATGTGCTAACGATTCAATGAACTTCAGGTTCGGGTATGTCAAACAATTCGAGCAGACCGACAACCTACTGCCCAATACTTGGATGGTGGTGAGACTCGACGGTAGAGGCTTCACAAAGTAACTTTCCCAGCTATTAGTTCTGTCTTATTGGTGTTATTATGTTCAGTTTTGTTCTAATAGATTTTATGAGGTAGATTATGCGCCAAGTATAATTTCGAGAAGCCCAATGACCGTAGAGCTCTTGACTTGATGAACGCTGCCGCCAAAGCAGTCGTTAGTGAAATCCATGATATCACCATCGCATACGGTGTTAGCGATGAGTATAGGTATTGCCTTCTCTTTAATGAATAATATAACTATACTAAATTTATCCAGCTTCGTTTTTCACAAGACCTGTACCCTATTTGAAAGGAGGTCTAGGTGAGTCACTCAAAGAGGTTTGTTGTCTGGACATGGCTTATTCGAAATACACAGCAAAATTGTGTCAACGATCGTCTCAACATTTACTGCATATTACATTCATCTATGGTCAACCTATTTCCCAGATACGCCATTGTCCCCTCCGCTTCCTAGCTTTGATGGTCGAGCTGTATGCTATCCCAGTGTACAGAACCTACGCGACTACATGAGTTGGCGCCAAGTAGACTGTGAGCCTCTTTTCCCAAGCCATCCCATACCAAATCAGATACTGATGAGCTAATAGGTCACATTAATAATTTATACAACACCACATTCTGGTCACTCGTCCAGCTAGGGGGGATGAACCACAAGGATGCTGAGAAATTCCTATCAGTGAGTCACCTTTTTCTTACAGAAAAACCAAGCTAATCAACATCTAGGGGAGTCTCGCCGCCGACAAGAATGAAATCTTGTTCGCAAAATTCAAAATCAATTACAACAATGAGCCAGAGGTCTTCAAGAAGGGGAGCGTAGTGTATCGCGATGTAAGTTTTGCCCTTCGTGGTCACTTAATTTGATCCCGCACTGACAATAGCCAGTACGAACTCGTTGAGCCGGGCAGCCATGACGTGGAAAAGGCAGCTGATGAGCTGGGGGGACCTGTGCAACAATCCAAGACTCAGGACGAAAACGACAGAAAACGACGAGCGAAGGCAAGGGTGTTGGTCGATCATCTAGATATCATCAAAGACGACTTCTGGGAGAAACGGCCTTGGCTATTGTCCAACAAACCAGGGAAGATCCCCAAAGAGACATGATAAATTTACTAGGTCAAATCTTGTCATCTTGTATTGAAAACTGCAGCCATTTCTACTTCCGCGAAAAACAATCTTCGTGGTAGTGGAATAGATACTCGTACATGAACCCTTTCGGGAATCATTACAGTCCGGAGAAGACTCGAAGCACAATGGAAACCATACGAACAAATCCCAACCGAGATGAACAAGACGACCATTTCGGTACCACGAAGGTTATTGCAATTGTTGCCGTAGTACTCGTTTCTTTTGTTCTCATTTGGGTGGTAGTTCTGCTGGAATGTCACAAGTCGTGCCAACCGCGAGAGCATACCGAAGAGCATGAGCTACGATGAGCGAGCTACCTATGCCTGGTGGTGAACTGTATCTTGGGCGAGAGCCGAGCAGCCAGTATTTGGATACTCGTAGACGCAGGTCCAGAGACGTATCGCGAACGCGACACCCTGCACCCCGCTCGGAAAGACTTGAAGATGGACTCAGGGGACGTGAAGACTTTGATGGTAATTGCGACTTCCGCGAAGGATCTGGAGGGTCTCGTGTAAAATGCATCTTTGGGTAGCAAGGCTTGCTCATCCGGCAGACGCAGCCTTAAGCCGTCTCTTCTCCTCTTTCCGCTTCCGTCTTGCATCCCTCCTCGCGCGACGCTCCTCCTTGGTCTCCCCGACCTTACTTAGTTCCCGCTCAGCCTTCTTAGCCTTCTTCTTCTCGGCCTTTTTCGCAGCCCGTTGCTCTGCTTCTCTCCTCGAATGCTTCTCTGCCTTCTTCAATCTCTTTGCTTCCCGCCTCGCCCTCCTCCCTTCCTTTGTCTCTTTCTTATCCTCGTGCTCGTCCGTGCCGCTACTAGTAACCGGTGTTGCCACACCACTATCCGGCGGTGTTAGAAGTCCCGTCACTTTCTTCGGCCCAAGGGTACCCTCCATTATACCCCCCCTTACGAATGAAGAATAAAGACCCCGAGTACCCGTGTATTTCGAAGCAGCACCTTTAGCGGTGATCTTTTCCAAGGCGCCGCCTTTGAGGGTCTGCTTCATGGTCCCGCTCTTGGTATCGATGCCCTTGAGGGCCTGATCGAAGGCGTTCATCCACCATGCTTCTTGCTTATGGTCCTTCTTGCTGCCGAGCCCGCGCCCGTCGTCATTGCGCTTGATCAACAGATGGTGTGCTAATCCTGTGGCGTCGCTTGTAGGGTGCAGTGTGTGCCCGGTGCCCCGCCACCCTTGGGCGGTTAGGAGGGCGTGCGCGTTCATCTATGGGTTGCTCGTCGGTCGTTAATATACCTTGCGCTCGGTATGCATAGGATTGTTCGAAGGAAAGGTTTTTGTCAACAAGGCATATTTTGGGTTTGTCGTGAAATTGGTTGATATTTTTCTTCTGCAAAAAGTTGGAGGATGGAAAAATTTAGTGGACCTCTATCAGAATTCTTGATTGTGGTTAATTACATACTCTGGGTTAGCTTATACTTGATTGCATTTTCTCAAATTTCTTCTTACATTATTACATGCATAAGACTCGCTAAGTGCAAGCTTATATAACATTACTCGATAAGGCTATAATATATCAGATTCATGCTTTATGCTGAGACATGATAACTTTCAAACTTTTATCTGTTTGGCGGTCTCAATGCATAAATCCTAAGCTTGGCCTAAAGTTGTACCAATGGTTCCTATGAAGTATTCCCAAGGTTATTTATTAGTGTATATTGACTCCTAAAGTTAAAACTCTAACCAGATAATTCTTAGCTAACTTGGAAGAATCAGTGCTTGAAATTCTATGGCCTACATGACACCTGATACAGAGAATATGCTTGAGCCTAGGCCTAGGACTATAGCAAAGGTCTAGCTGCGTTGCTATCTAAGTCAACCTAGTCTTAAACAAGTGAGATAGAAGCCGTATTCCTCCATCGTGATGACTGGAAGGCGATATTCTTCACGTCGTCCATCGGGATCGGACCAAACGGATGATGGCACCCATTACGCCTTCAGAAGGATTCCACCTTAGGCTCATTACCTGGCAAGAAATGGAATACGAGACTATATCCGAAAGTAATGGGCGATTTCTGAGCATATATCAATGGAAAGCCAACAAGCGAAGACAGTCTCTAGAATATAAATCGTTGGCATCATGACGACTGCCTAGATCCCATGACGTCCCCTGGCCATCCTTCAAATGGACTGACGGATACTATTATTGGGGTGGATGTATATCTCGTCAACACTACGGAATTTTTGCTTAGGTCGGTTGAGGCTTTGCCGGAACGCCTGAGTTTTGCTCACGCTCACACAAAATGTATCAGCCGCAATTTGCACATGGAATGCTTCTCGAGAAGGACTCATACATTCTGTTTATACTTGGTAGCTACTGACGCTATTACGATCCAAAGCAGGCGGAACATCATGCTCCTTGGTGCGTTTTCTAACCTGGGAGCAGCGACCAGCTTTGACAATTATGTGATTGGACTCATCTGTAACTGATTACATTCCACAGTTGGCGGTGGCAGCCTGGATGGGTCGGGTTGGAAAAGTATTATCTTCTGCCCTCGTCTTCGAGTAAATATCACACACGTCGATGTGTCGTTTAATGGGCTATATGATCTGGTTATCTGTAGATCGGAATTGAGTACCTAGTGGTAAGCTCCCTACAACTATGACCATTCCAGCAATCTCAACTATTGTCAGATCTTTTGAGGGATATTCTTCAGATAACAAAGCCTAGATGTATTTAGCCCTAGGTTAGGGCACTTCTAATCTAGCAAAATGAGATGTAATTTAGAAGCAGCTGGATAGCCACCTAAGCATACACGTACCTCGCCCCTCATGAGCAGGCTCCTGATAATGACACTGCGTGAAGTAGAGTATACTATCTCGCTCTCATAGTGTGAATTCCGGTTATGTTATCGAAATTTTAGCACGAAACGGGTATAAATCATAAGTATTAGGAATGGATAAATAGAACTTCGTAGATTGCAATTCAAATCAAAGATGTAGAAGCTCCAGGTACATTTAACCTTGTCATATCAGTTACATCCGTTAAAGTGCATTCCCATTCATGCTCTAGATGCCACTTTATTATTTTGATTCTTGTAAATAGTTAAAATTTATAACATTTGATTGGCTCACAGTTACTGGGGGGATGAATATGTACTAGGTACCTAATCGATGCGATTTCACTGCAGGTGTGAATTCAGGCGGTGGCCAACAGTCTTTGACGCGCTGGCTACCGCGTTATAGCTGGGTCTACTGAACTAAACTACCTACCTAGTAGGTACGTAGAAATTGGAGTTTACGGTTCTACCTCACCCCACTAATAGGGCTGAAGTACATAAGCATCCCTACACCAAATCTCGACCCCGCTAGATCAGGTCGGACAATGTTGCTTTCAACTATAAAAACGCTTCAGTTTCGTTATACCTACTTGACCCAAAACACAACACATTTCACATGCACTTATTAACACTTAACATCGTCAACAATTGCAGCTTGCCTCTGCCACACCGCCTTGAATAGCTGTTAGGGCAGCATTTCATGCCAATCATTTGGTTACTATCCAGGTACAAACAAGGCATTCTTATTTTCATTTTCGTCCCAATCTCACATCCTTCTCTGGCGACATTATCCCCATCACTTTGATCTGCCTTTCACTACAACTACAAAAGCAAAAATATCACCAGAGAGCATTTTCACCTTACACAAAACAACAACAACCTGAACTTGAAATAATGCTCCGCCGACCTCCTACAACACTCACCCTCACCGCCGAAGATGTAGCAGCCTATGAAGACCGTCGCTTCGCGTCTCATGCTCAAGCCCAGTCACAAGCACAAACACTCTCCCGTGCTACTTCGCACCAACCGCTTCCGCAGCCTACTCCTCAACCCACAGCCATGGACACATCTTCCTCGTCTTCCACACCGTCACCTCCACCCCCGCCTGGAGACGATGAAGACATGCAAGATGTAGACGCGGACGAAGGTGATGTCACCGATCCTTTCATCACCGAACCAAGGCGTGCCGCCCGTGAGCAGATTACTGGGCGCTCGCAAAGTCCGGGCGCGGAGCGAGCAGCTTACGTACAGCAGATGCGAGCGACAAGAAGCCAGCAGCAGCAGCAGCATTCTACGAATACCGCCTCCACAGCAGCACCTGCCGCGCCCACGAGGATGCAGCGCATCACAGGCGCGACACAGCAGGGTGGGACGACGAGGACTGCTTCTACGCGGACTGGTGCGAGCAGACAAGTGAGTATTTCAATCTATAATTTGCAGTGTACACTGATTCTTATGATTTTCAACCCTAGGGAAGCACTGAACCGTCTGCTGTGCCGGCACCAGGTCCGGGACGGATGATGACGAGGAGTAGGGAAGAGCGTATAGGCATTTCGGGGCCTGGTGCAGGGACAGGTGGAGGAGGGAGACGACGTTAGGACCGTTCTTTCCACTTCAGAGGGGTTTTTCGCTTCTGACATTGACCATCCAATGAAAGAGGTGGAATGTAATACGCAATAGGTGAACATCGGTGGAAGAGATATCAAAGTATACCAACCATACGAAGAGGTGGGTAGTAAGTCCACCCATCGGAACATTTACCTATGGAGAGACTAGTTGCTAATATATGGTCTATAGTGGAGGATCTTTAGGAGACCTACGCACACATAGTCTCCACGCAAGCTTTGTCGGCACAGAATCCTCTCCAACCACCACTACCACTACTCCACTTCAACATCAACTCGCTCATCACAACACCAGCGTCTATCTCCCTCTCCCCCCTCAAACTATTCTTGCGGAGAAGGGGTTGGATCTTGAGGAATGCTGGGGTTATGTATGTATAATGCGTGGAGGTAAGGAGGTGAGTGGTTACTCGTTCGTGTGGGTTTGTCGATGATGGAGAAGAGTGAGTGTGCCGGTTGGGTAAGAGCCCCAATATACAAGAAGTAAGTTACCTACTTTCCCTCCCCCTTTCAGTCCACTCCTGGAGCCACAGTTCTTCTGATCGCGGCTCCCGAGACACGTTTGAAGCTCCCACGATCTCTCCTCATAGAACAGTTCACTGACTCTTCATATGACACATTAGAATCACTTTGGATCAAAGCAAAGGACAAGATACAAGCTTGCATTGGGTTCTGGATCGGACCAAAGGAAGTCTTAAGACTTGAATAAGAAAGAGATCTTGAAGGATGTCTGGCATTTCCGACATCTCAAGACTGAGGCTAAATATGGACGCCATCTCAAGGATGGCAATTGTTATTGTGGTCATTGCCATGGAGTTAGAGAGCTAGTCTACATGTAATATGCACGCGACATCCCATCTACGATGTCGCAAAACACGAGATAGACTGAACCTACGAATCATCTCATCCCATACAATCGAGACGAGTAGGTAGACAAATACACTTCGCCACATTAACTTCCCAAAACATGAGCCACTCAAGTCACATGTAATATTCAATGCTCTTGATTTGATTTTGCGAAAAAAACCCTACGCGTACAGCAATCAACCCAGTTTGGTTCGTATCTCCCTACCGACGACCTAGTCGTTTCTTATCTGATCCTTTCCAATGCCTTATTCACTTTCGCTTTACACCCGAAAAAAAAAAATACATTGTACAGAAGCCCTAGGTAATACGTCCCAGGCCCTGTACGAATGCAAGTGCTTGCTCATGATAAATCTCCGACTTTCTTGACGTCGTTTATGCGGAATCCTTTTCGCCCATCCCATCCCCAACGCCGTGCTATGTAAAGATGGTATAGAAAAAAGAAAGAAAAAAAAGGGTTAACACCGAAGAAAAGAAAATCAGAGAACCGGATCATCTTGACTAGTTACTAGTTAATGTGGTCTATTTATTCACCTCCACTCTGTAATTATTCACAAGAAGGGGGTTTTTCGGGGGCAATAAAAAAAAGAGAGCCGTCATAATATCAAATCTCTTGGCTTGTACTCTCTCTTCCTCGTCTTCATATCCTAACCAGAAGAAGATCCAGCAGCCGGCGGCTTCACCTTTATCTTCAGCTTCGTAGGCCCCTTAGGCGTCGAAGCTGGAGCGGTTGCGGATGTCGGTTGCTTCAGCGGCGTCGGATTGTTAGTAGCCGGCGCCGCCGACGGGAGAGCCTTTCGCATCTCTGGGAGAGGTTTTCGTGGCTTTCCGCCACTTGCGCTTGAGTGCGTTGCGGATTGAGAGGTGTGTGGGGTTGTCGTTGGGTTTTGACTAGATGACGCTGTAGTCGACTCCGAAATTCTTGGCACCGGCGAGGGCGCGCCGGCGGATGGACGCGGGCTTCGAATGCTAGACCTATCCTCGGGTCTGCGATGCTTAGGCGTGGCACGGATCGAGCCCGCTTGGGACGTGTTGCCCTGTCGTCTACGCAGTCTATCCCAAGCCGTGAACTTCACTGTGACTAGTTTACGCGGCCTTGACGGCGGTGGTTGCGAGACTCTCTCGAGTTCCCTTCTAGGAATTCTAGAGGTGTTGAGTCGAACAATCTTTGTCGGCCGAGAGCTATCGCTTTCAGCGCTGGGTCGTTTCGAAGGCCTCGAAGGCCCTGCGGGTGTTTGGTGTGCGCTTCCGTTAGGTCGAGAAGGTCCTGGTTTCGACTCGGGTTGTCGAGGCTCAATGGTAGGTCTTACAGGGGTCTGGACGGAAATACTATCCTTAAAAGATTCACTCTTCCTTGGTCTCTCCTGAGCGCCTGACGGGGTGGCTCCTCGAGATATGGGAGCGGTAGCCGAATGCTTCACTTTCTTGGGAGCGGGTTCCTCACTAGACGACTCTTTCACGGATGGAAGTGACGTCTTGTCCTTCGGCGTCTTGTCTTTTGGCGTCTTGTCTTTTGGCGCAGCCGCTTTATTTAAAGATGGAATGGCTGGCCTTGGCGTAGGGACAACACCTGAGGGTCTAGGGCCAGGGGTAACTGCCGGGGGCGCAGGCGGTAGCGGCGGAGGTACGGTTGCAGAAGGCGTTGCAGCTCTTGCACTGGAGCTCATGCTCCGGTTGAGGTTCAATGTAATGGTCCTCTTAGGCTCGGGCCTCTTGGAATCAACCTTGGAAGCCAACGATAGGACGGCACGTGGCTTGCGCGACTTTGTTCTATAGTGCCGCTTGAACGTGAGAAGGCACTTGTTACGAACCCTCTCACCACGCACAACGGTCCAGTAAGTAGGGTATTTGAAAACCAGTGGCAGTGACAGATCTTCCACGAATAGTATTGAACAAAGTTCAAGGAAGTTGATCCGTTCCGATATAGTCAGGACGGGCGACTCCATTGCATTCCAAATAACATTTTGGAGGGTTTCATCATCTGTCGTCCGTTGCTTCAGAGCTGCAAGGGCTACGGAGAGGTCCTGCTTGCGAGATTTTGCCTTCTGCCGTGCGTCCATGATTGCGGTGTCCTTCTCAACGATGATGTCATCCTGTGCCGGCTGGTCTAGTGTTTCTTTCTCGTCCTCTTCAGCCTCTCCAATGGCGATGCTAGCAAGACTGCGACACAAGACCTTGAATATTTGATCTCGGACGAATGGCGAGGGGTCTGTACTAGCCAGCGTCAAGAACAGTCGTAGAAACTGTTTGTTAGACAACATTCCTATCTCGACGAGGCACTCGCAGGCTTTGATGCGGACAACATCATAAGTCCTATCCTGCAGATACTCTGCGAAGACAGTAGGATTCTTGGGAATGACCTTCGCCTTCATCATATGACAGTAGGCGTCGAGTGCGGCTATGGTGAAGCAATTCTCGTATGAGGGTGCATACTCATCCATCCTACGGAATCGATCAATCTCCTCGATCACCAAATCGCGAAATCCATTAGCCTCCGCCTTAGCAGGCTCACCCATCATATCATCGTCGTCGACATTTTGAAAAGCTCCTTGCTGTTTGGCCTTATTCTCATCCGGAATCTGGCAGATGGCTAAAGCCTTGAGTAATCTGCAGATGTATAGCTGATCAGAATAAACATTGTTTGTATTGTCGTTAGACTGAAGCTGCTCGAGGATGAACCTCCGCGCTCGCGCAGGACATTTACCATCCTCGCCACGAATGCGAGCTAGTGATTCTGGAATAGCGCACTGAACAAGGTACTGGCGCTTATCCGAGAAGTCGTTCGGTAGGGGGGTCGTCGTTCCTTCTTGGCAAAAGAAATATCGGAATAGATGAATGAGATGGTCAAGGCCGCACCATTCAATACTGGCCTTAGCATGAAGATGTAAGCTATCGGCTGCCATTAGACGTACCCCGTAGTAATACTGAGTATCTAGGACGGTACGAGTCAAGATCGTCGATATGAGACGATGTGTAAGTTCAAGGGACTTCTCGTGGAGGAAGAGAATCGAATCTTGCTGTGCAACAACATCCCTATCCTGTTGCAGCTGAGATGCGTACATGTAAGGTGGCAAGTCCGTTTTCATCTCGCAGATCCATTCGAAATCCGCGTCCATGCGAATCCATTCATAGGATTCTTGGTCCATTGCGGTTTCAACATCATCGTCCCATTCACAAAATCCCCATTCTTGCATCTCATCCGGATGTTGCATGACATCTCCTAAGTAATATAGTTCCTTATGCGGATCATCGTGCCCTCTCGAACTGCTTGCCATTGCCCTTTCACGTTGTCGTCGGTTCCTCTTAAGACGTTTGTACTTTGTGTTATAGGGGATGTCGAATTTGACGGATCTGGATGGATCTTCACGAATCTCTACTATGTGTTCGTAAGGTGTACCGTCAGCCTCGTGAATTCGAATGGTCATTGGTCCCGTAAAGGATTTTTGGAGTTCGCCAGCGCAGACAGCGTGGTGCTCCTCCATAACACCTCTCCAGAGGTCATTCTTGTTGAGATTCTTTCTGGAGTTCGCATCATCCTGCTTTTGCTCGATCTTCATTTCGACGCACAATCGCTTCTTGTTAAAACGTTGGGTGACGCTGAACCTCGGGCAGCCAGATGAAAATACCCACTGATTCCAAAACTGTTCTAGCCTCGAGTTTCCAGCCTTCTCGCAAGCCCTCCGGAAGGCGTCAGACCCTAGCACCTCATCAGAGGCTTGGCCTGACGTATTAGCTTTGCTGACCATTCGATAAATGATCTTGGAAATACCAGTAGAGCTAGATGATTTCGATAGGCGTCGGTCTAGGATGAATAGAACTAGCGGCGCCTTGAGGTTCATAAAATCAATCTCGAAGTCGCCTAGGTAAAGATGTTCGCCGAGGTCCTGCAAGCAGGGACGTTTCAAGTCAGTTTCGACGAGTTTGTCGGCCATCGATTTCATGCGGAATCGATACTCGTTATTTCCACATAGCATCTTCATGAAATGATCCGTGAGGAACCACGCAATTCCGACGACCAACCATATGTCTCCCTTGGTGTTGGGGACGATGTTAACTCCAAACCATTGACTTGCCAGAGAGTATACCAGCTTCCTCGTAGTCTCTACTTCCGTGTCGATGATATCGTCAGGATAAAGTAGTCTAGTGCTACATAAAGAGAATGCACATAACGGTATGGTCTCTTCAATCATGTCGTCGACAAAGCAGACCTTATAACTCTCGAAGGGGTACCGGCCGAACGTCAATACGAAGTAGTCTATTGCCGTAACGAGAGCACAGCAGGTATTTTTGACCTCCTCTGCACGACCTGGTAGACAATACCCGTGTACTTTGACCGCGTTACCTCCAAGCTTAGTATCGTCCTCTTCGCTGCGGAATTCAGACCACAGGTCGACGTGTTCAAAAGGGCCAACGGCGAAACCAATATGTTTTGCTGCCTTGTTACGATCAATCTCGAATGTCATGGTTTTCTTCGTCTCATCCTCCTTATGAACTACTTCGCCAGAGAGGTACCCTGCACAAACGACAGTCATATCCAGCATTTTTTCTTCCTCAGTGAGGGCAATCTCGGCTCTCTCACTTTTTTGAGGTTCTTCCTCGCCACGCTTCCTTTTTCGACCTCCATTAAGGTCGCCAAAGCCCTTGGGCTGTTGTTGTGCTTGGCAGAACGCATCACCAAGGGTCCGAGGACAGGTGACAGAGATTCTCCAAGAGTTTCGCGAGCCGGGATCATCGATGCATGGGAAGATGGCAGATGCCGTACCGGGTTCGACAGAGTGACGCGTGTAAACATGCGGATAACGGTTATCGACCTCGTTGCAACCAACGAACTGGAGACCGTCACTGGTATTTCTCAACTTGAAAGGAATCCGGATTCTGTAGCCGCCTACTTTGCCGTCATTATGTAGGAGAAGGTCCTGCTGGTCGGACTTCAGAGAATTTCGGTTCTTTTCCAATACCTCATCTACACTTGGAAGCTGGACCCTGATAGACCCATTCAGAGGTGTACAGCACTTCAGGTCGTGATCCAGCGCCGAAACTTCTTTGCGTTTGTGATGTAACAGCGGTTCCATGCGTCGCTTCTTAATCGCCCACTGGTGTGCTGATAGTCGATAGTTCTCGGGTGTCAAGATATGCTCGCATGGGTCTTGATATGAAGCCTTTACTTCACAGTTACTAACAGTAATCTGGGTCACGTCAATTTCGCATTGGCGGGCATCGATGAAAACTTCAGAGATATCGGCGGTGGGAACGATAAGTATGTCGGATCGGCCATGGACGCGCTTTTCAGCAAAGTCGATTTCGATATCGACATTCTGGTTAAAGACGACATAATGGCGAGGGGGTGTTTCGTCGAGAGGGAGCTCGATAGTAGGAGAATCGCCAGGCGCAGTGGACTCAGGCTCCACGGTGCCCGGCATTTTGGGCGTCTGCGAAGCCGCTATGCTACCAAGTGATCGTGTTCATCGGGATGAGAGTCGTTTCTTGATTAATACTTCTCGCGTGACATAAGGTTCGTGGTATCAAGAGAATTGGGAGTTGGCGCAAAAGTTGACTTGTAGGATTTAGAAGGTGTGAGGGGAGAAGAAAAATAATAATATTGAGAGAGAAAATGATGAAGATGGATGTAGGAGGAAGAGAGAGAAAAAAAATCGCGGGTAGCCTCGCAAGCGAGTACAGCGCGCGCGCGTACAATAATTCGGAGTTACAACACGTGTCAAAATAAGTTGTATTGATGGCGATGGTTCAGAAAGAAGATTTTCCAACTAGGCACTCGAATAAACATAGAATGTCGCTTTATCGAAGTTGGTGATCAACAATAGCTTTGCGCGGCAAGCTTCAGAAAATGGTAACATACTAATTACCTATGTAGGTAGGTATTGAGAAAGCTTCCCCAAACCCATCCTCTCTAAGTACTAGGTACGTATCTAACTAACCTACCTAGGCCTTGTAGCTTTAAACTTTACATAGGTGCCCGACCAATTGATGGGGACAGGGGATACAATTGGTCTGTGCATCAGCCTCGTCCCATACATGTGGGACAAAAACTGTACTTGCGCTGTAACGCAGTTTATGGTCATCGGTTCCTACCTAGATTATTTATGGTAATAATACCTTATCTTCCATTCGTGGCAGCAATAGGTACTGTAACAGCAAAGCTAAGCCTACGTGACAATGTAGGTAGTTTCTCCAACCTTGTAACTTTCTAATCTTCCGAGACGACAGTACTCTAACGGCCTAGTCTGTTGTCGAGTACGCCCTGTTTAACCTCTTGGATGTTAAATACATGTATGTCTAAGACGGTAATATGTACCTGCTATTGAAACAACCTTGGAAAGCTGTGAATACACACATATTCCTATAAGCATGCACTTATATATGTAGATAGGTGAAAAGAAACTCGACAGGCATGAATTAATAAGAATCTACTTTGGTATTTGTAATAGGAGTTTGAATCCCCTGCTGCCTTGTTTTCACAGGTACTATCACCAAAAGGATCGCAGCCATTTATATCCAGTAAGTTCCACTAACGGACCAATGGGTAAATTCTTTTATTATCAATACTACCTCATGACATGCATAGGTTTGGGTATAACTAAGATATCTAGCAAGTTGCTATAGATGTGTATGCATGATTGTATTAAACCATGTCCACATCAATATGCCCGGATGTGTTACTGAGTTGAACATTGAACGTCCAAGGCTGCCTTGAGTACCCCGATAATCAATCGACAGGCACACTAGGTATTTCTTTCACCTCGATACTGAAGGTTAAGGTATCAGCTAAAGCCCTACGGCTTAGGATACCAAATCAGCCTGGGCGTTGACGTCTCTCTCGTCTCTTCTGCCTCTCATGCGCTTTGAGGGTCTCCATGTCTCGATATTCCTCTGGTAATTCAAAATCATATTCCGTCATGTCTGGTATGGGGTGACCCCAAGCCACAACAGTTCTTCCTCTTCGGCGTCCTTTGCTGAGAGCGGCATCACGTAGATGTTTCTTGTCGAAGAACGAGGTAAATTCTTTCACTACTTGCGGCTCCGGTAATGTTGGGGGAGGTTCACCTCGAGATCGCTTTGAGCTTGACGCGGTAAGGTTCGCTCGTGCCAATGCCTCGTCGAGGAGCTGTCTCGCAGATGCATCAACATCGCTATAATCCGGAGGATCACCATCGCTGATGTTATCTGAGATGTCATCTTCTGTTTCAACATCGAGCATCTCTTCGTCCTCACCCGAACCCACTCCTTCATCTAATTGTTCGTCATTATCTTCTTCGATATCTTCATCGACATCCTCTTCTTCGTTTTCTTCTGCCTCTTTAGCCAAGACCCGTTCCTTCATGAGCTTCCGTTTCTTCTCTTCTTGGCTCCATACCCTGAATTTATCTAAGATTGCTTGACAACCCTTAATGAAGTGGTCTCGAGCAGGTTCGAAGGTCCTCTTGCGGGTTTCAGTGACACCACTAACGCCCATTGTTCTCAGCCAGTCATGACCTTGTAATTCATTGAGCAGGCGGATGATCTGGTCCTTTTCATGTTGCGCGCGACCCTTTTCTGTATTTCGGATAGACTTTTCCAATCTCTCAGCTTTCTTATGTGCCGGCTCAAAGTAGGCATCTGGTAAAGGATCCTCAACATCTTTGCCATGATATCTTGTCTCAAGGAAGGCAAAGTCGACTCGTTGCGAATCATGCAAGTCGCCAAAAAGATTATCTCCGTATGTTCGCACTGTATTATAGTGGGACCAATCGCTGGGGTCTAGCGTTGGGGCTGTGCTTAGAGGGGGGGGTATCGAGGGTATCGAGGGTATCGGGGGTTGTGATTGACTAGTAGAATTGGGGAGGGGATTGGGGGGATCGCTATCGATGAGGACGATTGGGGTATCAAGGTTCAGGAAATCTGTATGGAAGGATCCCGTCATCATCAGCAATTGATAGTAGATAATAGTATGTGATACCAAAATAGATAGTAGATAGTCAACTGATATACGTGATTTTGTAAAGTGAATTGGGTGAAATGTTGAATTGTTATACGTACGGTGTTCCTTAGGATCATTGCCGATTACTTCGTCATAATCCGGAAAATATGCCGACAGCTCGCTCTTGAATCGAGTCGCCTCCTGTGACCGCAATTTGCGACCGGTACGCTCTGTCACCGAACCGGTGTCAGCTGCATTCGGTTGCAGTCTATCCAGTTCATGTTTGATTCCATTTATAGCCTTCTCCTTATGCTTTTTAAGGCTAGGTTCTTCTGTCGTCGCTGTCGTTGTCGCCGTCTTGGAGTTTTGTTGTGATGAGTGAATAGGGTGCGACTTCTGGGTTGATGCGACGACGGTCGGTTCGTTGGTAGTAGTGGTAGTAGAGGCAGAAGTAGATGTAGTAGAAGGGAGTGGTTGTGGTTGAGACGACTTCACGGTGATGGTTTTGGGAGGACTAGCAGGTGGGATGGCTCGAGCGAGAATCTCAACCGTTATTCGAGTTCTCTTGGTCTTTGGATGGTCGTAATTATTCGGAATAGGGTCGAGGGGGCGCTTCATTCGCGAAGGACTAGATTGTTGTCTGATATTCTGCGAATTTCGCGTCTTGATTTGTGTCGCGATGGCATGAGCATGTTTAGCAGCCACGCTATTAGCGTCAAGACTTGCAGCAGGTGAATGATTAATGTTGTTCTTAATAATAGCTGCCTCTTGTTGTTGCTGATGGTGGTGGGCGCGTCGCTGATGCTGGTGCTGGTGCTGGTGCAAATGTTGCTGGTAGTGCTTTTGCGGGCGTTGAAGCGCTTCAACTCGTCGCGAAGAGGTGGCCATCATGATTCGAAGTAGAAGGAATTGGCATGGCGATCGCTGGTGGTACAGATAGGAGTTGATATGGTATTTTTACAAATGCGCATTGACACCGTGGAAAATAATTTCAGGTTCTTTTGATTATTCCAATTATTATTTTTTTCTCCTAAGCCGGCCAAACTTTCTTCTAGGCGCTCCAGCTGTTGTCATCAATTGTAACGGGATTGTTGGTAATATGGGATCCCCCATCCATTGCAGGTGCAGGTGCACGCGCAGCAAAGCCTCCAGGCTCCAATTAGGTACATGCAGTGTACCTACGTACCCCCTAAAATATCCATCCATAAAGGGAGCCTGGAGGTTTTCCGTCTCCTATCCGCTAAAGTCTATCTAACCTTGTGAGTCATATTAGCACTGTGTCATCAAACTTAATTAGCTGGTACCTAAGTATTTTCATGTTTTCATGTTTGAAATATGCACTTAACCATCACTTCTTTCTCCTTGCTCCATAAAAAGGTAGGTATCATTTCTAAGCATACAGATCAGTGCTGTATTCAGAACCTCTTTTAATCATCCAAACCTTTCAAAGCAATAACAAAACAAAATTGGAGAGCAACAGACAGCAAAGACGAACTTAGTAGCACGATTTCCTTACATATTTATACAGAATGTTTAGTACGTGCTTATGTAAGCAACCCGTTAAGTAATTATATCTCTTTCGAAGCACCTTAACCTTATTAAGGCCTTTCAAGGGACTTAAATAATAAGTAGCCTACCTGCCTACCTGGGCACGTACTTCAAAAACTTCAGTCATTAGTCATCGAGAAAAAATGTAAACCCCCGGCAGCCACTTGATCGAACTATCCCTGAAATGGGCAGGAGATCGAGGTTAGCATTTTACCTTGCAGCCCTTGTCGAGTGTAGGTATCTCCACTTTGTTCAGGTTGACAGGCCGACAGGTTAGTTCTAGACTTGCGACTTGCTGATGTCACACCGGGCTGAGACCACCCTATGAATAGGGCTATCGAGGTGACGTATGCCCCAAGACATACATACATACATACATACATACATACATACATACCTTACTTAGCTGCTTAGATAGCTACATATCTCAGTACATAGAAGTCCCTTATAACTTTATAGTTTCACTTGTTGTTATCAGGAAGTTAGACACTACCTAATGATCAGTATGGTGAAAAGTGGAAGGAAAGAGGCGGATACTCTAATACCTAAAATACGGGCTGGTATCCATCAATATTATTCGGTACCCAATGGAAAGTATCAAGGCAGGTACCTATAATTAGGTAGGTACGTATTTTGACAGCCGCTTAACCGGTTGATAGGTTTATAGGTGATTGCGTCATACTAAACAAAGCTACGACCAAGTCGAAGCTCTCGAGCTCTCCTACACTTCATATCTCGTCTTCTACCTTGATCGTCGACATTTACAGTAATACTCGTCCTTTTGGGACCTATGGAATAACAATACCTTTCAGCACCCTATCACCAACTTCTCCGGTCTTGTCTACAGATAACCACATATGGTATTCCCATATGGCTATTATAAATTCGAATCCTTTTGACTATTATTCGCGGTCGTAGTCTCGGGCTGTCGATCCAAATGACAAGATGCCCGAAATAGAGCCTGTCGACCACACGCTGCATATACCGTCACCTGCGCATAGACGATCGCTTTCCTCATCTCCATCCCCATCCCCATCTCCATCCCCATCATCGTTGTCATCACAAGCCCCGCAGCATACCGCCACCTCGGGACCAGGACCAGGACCAGGATCACCTTCTTTAACCCCACCATCGTCGCCCGGACCCCATAGGAATTCTACAACTTCACCCAATCCATCTACTACTACGTCGCATCAGAGCCATCAGAGCCACCAGGAGTATTTGGACTCTTTGCAGCCGCCGTCGGAAGAGGAATTCCACCGATTATCCAAATTGCAAGAGCAGCGTGAAAAAGAAAATAAGTGTCGCAGTCAAGAGCTACGGCGCCAGAGCGTGGCTATTGCTCAGAAGAGCATGGAGGCAAGACAAGATTTTATGCAGACGAAGGCAACTGAAGAGGAAGAAAAGTCAGAACGGCGTCACTCTATATTTGGCCACAGAAAATCCCACTCCAAATCATGTTCTAGACCGAATAGCAAGGATGCGGCGCTCAATGGAGGAAATACTATGGAAGATTCTATCAGGTCAAAAGCGGCAACCGTCATCCAGCGGACTTATCGCGGATACCGTGTACGTAGAGAGATGCAAGGGTTGGCCTTAAATGCAAGTACCAGATGGACTCATGCGATTAGAGACGCACAATGGAAGAGCTTGAACACACCACGAGCACGACAGAATAGCTCACTGAGCCTTGATAACCAGGTCGCAAATGGTGAGAGGAGACCCAGCAATAGCCGATCCGCAGCGCGGAGAAATTGGTTGAAAGTCGCAACAATAGCCAGGCGCGCCGGCGGGGACGAGGATTCTAACCACTCAGATGACAGTTCGTCGTCGTCTCTTAACGATGAAGAGCTGCAGAGGATGAGCACAGGCAGGAGGATAGAGGAAAGGAAGAAGCGCCTCAAAGCGCAAGCCAAGAGACGAGAACACGCTCAGATGATGGGGCTACCGTATTTCTTAGAAATGGTGGACCTTAAACATCGTTACGGGAGCAACTTGAGAACCTACCATGAAGAATGGAAGAGGTCAAGTACAAACGAGAACTTCTTCTACTGGCTAGACTATGGCGAGGGCACAAAAATAGACTTAGTTGCCTGCCCTAGAGAAAGGCTAGATCGCGAACGAGTCCGATACTTGAGTCGAGAGGAAAGGCAATATTATCTAGTCAAGGTTGATTTAGAAGGACGTCTAATCTGGGCGAAGAACGGTATGCGAATCGACACCACGGAAAAGTGGAAGGACAGCATCCACGGTGTCGTACCAGTAGATGATCCTACGCCGGCCTTCTCGCCCGCCGTCGAGTTTCACGTCCAAGCAAAACCCCGTGTCGACTCGCCCCTACAACCTCACGATCACTCGGGTACGTCCTCTTCGACCACCAACACGTCACGAGAATCGGAGCTAGAAGCGGCTATGGCGGCCAAGTACGCGAACCCCGGCCTGGACGACACAAAAGGGGTCAAGAAGATCCGGCATGTGTCGGCCGCGACCATCTTTAACAAGCTGCTCCGGAAGACCGTGCGCAAGAATACGTGGATCTTCGTCGCCGACACGTCCTTCCGCCTGTACGTGGGCATCAAGAGCAGCGGCGCCTTCCAGCACAGCTCGTTCGTGCAGGGCGCGCGCATCTCCGCCGCGGGCCTCATCAAGATCAAGAACGGGCGGCTGTCGAGCCTGTCCCCGCTGTCTGGGCACTACCGCCCGCCGGCCTCCAACTTCCGCGCCTTCGTCCACAGCCTCGAGGACGAGGGCGTCGACATGTCCCACGTGAGCATCAGCAAGAGCTACGCGGTGCTGGTCGGGCTCGAGGCCTACGTCAAGACGAAGAAGAAGGGCAAGGAGGTCATGCAGAAGCTTACGCACCAGAAGCAGAAACTGCTGGACCCCGAGGAGGTCCGGAGGAGGGAGGAGGAGGAAAGAGATAAGAGCCAGAGCGCGGCGAAGGAGAGGAAAGTCCTCGAGAAGGAGAGGGAGAAGGAAGAGGTCCAACGCGTTGAGAATAAGGCGACCTTCAGGTTTATGCAGAAATTGGGCTTTCAGCCCCGGACTCCGGCTGCGCAAAAGGACGGCGAGATGGAACAGGGCTCGGGAACGCATTAATGACGACGTGATGAATGGCATTGCGTTAGATCGCACACTACAGGTTACTGTAAGCAAAAAGGTTACTGTGAGGGTTCTTCGGTCTTGGTCGTTGGCTACTGGCGTTCGTTTGATGATATCCCGTACGTTTGAGGGGCGGTGCCTCCCGGATTAGAGTATATAATAGTGTTTAGTGATCATACATTATGAAGGATTAAAATACTAGGTCCTTATCATTCCTGCTATTGGTCTATGAAAGGGGGCTCTTTAGAAACGGATTGATACTATACATATTTTACTGGATTATGCCATTCATAAAATGAGTTAGAATATCAAGCCCCTGAAGGTTAATATGTGCTGGTCCTATAGGTAATCTAAGAATAAGGACATCATAACAACTCCTTATTTGATAGCAGCAACATGATTCGTGACTAAACAAGTCCACTCCGATGATCCATCATAGATAGTAAACCCGTCATTGTGAGTCTGTCCCGTGCTCAGCGTCATCCCCAACTGCCAGAATAGATCGGCCGCCAGGCCCGTAGTCGAGAGGGACGTGCTCTGCCATTTGCCCTCGATGCCGCAGTGGTCGCTGGTGGAGCCATCTAGACATACGGTTAGCATTGTAGCTCCTCATATACTTATCCCAAGCAACTCGATATATTATGTATGTATCTCGACTAGGAGGTACTCACACTCCTCAAACAAACAAGGCTTCCCCGCAGCCTCGCACGCCTTGCCATGAGCCTCGATCCAGCCATTGCCCCACTCGTACTCCGTGCCCCAGGTGCTCGGGTACAGATGAAACGTGCCGAAATCGAGGGTGTCGATCTTCAAGTTCGCCGCGAAGTCGAGGCCCTCGCCGAACTGGTAGGGGTAGCTGCCGTCGCCCGCGAGCCCGAAGCCCTCGTCCCCGAGCGTGACCATGTGGTTCGGGTCCAGGCCCTTGACGTACGCGGAGGTGCTGGCCGCCCACGTCGTGATCACGCTGGTCGCGCACCCGTTGCAGCGCGGCTCGTTGGCTAGCTCCCACGCGAAGATCGCGGATGAGTTGGCGTACCGCGATACGACGGCTTTGATGTAGGCTTTGTATTGCGTCTGCGCTGCCGTGTTGGTGTACCAGGTTGTTTGGCTGCCTCCGAAGGCGGTCACGTACTGGGACACGGGAGTTCGGGGTTAGTGGTTATTACCTTATGGCTGTGAACATATACCGCGAAGAATCAAAACTCATTAGAGAGAAGCAGCAGAGGGAGAAGACGTAAGAAGCCTTGAAATCTACTCACAGCCCCCATCCCCCCATAATCCCCCCAATTATTGACAAAGTTAATAATCAGCTTCACACCCGCCTTCTCCGCAGCCTGGACCACATAGTCCAGCCTCTGCAGGCCGTTCGCGCCGGTGTTGATCGTCGAGCCGCTCGCGGACAGGAGCTGGAAGTACACGGTGCCGGCGCCGGGCTGGGAGTTGACGTCGTTGAAGCCCCAGACGCGGAGGATCTTGTGGCCGGCCCGGGCGAGCGCGTCGAACGTCTTGTCCACGTCCGCGTTGTTCGTCAGGAAGCTGATCCAGTAGCTGTTCGTGCCCGCGAAGTACTTGGTCTCCCCGTCGATGTTGAAGAGCAGCCCGTCTGTCTTTGGGTAGTCTGCGGCGGCGGCGACTTCGGGCGCGCTGCTGGCCGGGGCTGAGCTGGTTTCTGCAGCCGTGTTAACTTCTTGTTGTTTAAAGGGATAGTGTGTGCAGTAGTTCTCACCAGGGACGCATTGCGAGTACCACTGGTTCGAGGACTGGCAGATGGAGCCCGTGGGACAGGCTGTTTCTCCTCTGAAACTAGAGCCACCGCATTGCCCCCAGACCTGAATCTCAGCCGAGACGGCTCCAACAAGCGTGAGAAGTCCAGCTCCGAGATATTTCATCCTGATTATTAGTATGTCAGCTCACTAAATGACATTGAAAATAACTGGCAATAGGCGATCATGAATACCAGCCAAAGGAATCTAGAAACTGACGACGGGGGCCACGTATTTGTACATCTGAGTGCAGCGTGCCTGTTCGACGTCTAGGCCGTGTAGCGCGGTCGCGGGAAATATCACACGATGGTAGCTCGTCACTCAAGGCGGATCGTCGTGCTCCATCCTTACACTCAGAGAACAAGTGTTCTAATTTTAGTACAGCCCTCCAATCATCTCGATGCCCTCGAACCAGGTTTGACACTGCGGACGCAATGTAACGAGATCGAGCGACCACGAGTATCACCGGCATGGATTCCCCACACGGTAAAGTGACGAACGGGATTATAAAAAGCCAGGTACGTAGCATGAACAAGTCTCCTTATTGGAGTTTGGAGAATTGGCTGATACCTTCTGGAATGCGGAGCGAGGTGCACTTGTCCCCTCATTGTCCCAAGAGGCTCACGGGCGATTCCTCGATTTGGAAGAGGTGAGGTCGGCGCCACGCTTTCCGAGATTCCTGATTCGAACACATCTCGCAACCTAAGCATGTTAGCCCCTTCTATTTGTGACGGTATATCTTTTGGACGCTATGTGTGACCTTCAATCCTTGCGTCTATTCGAAATCAATTGATATATGGCTTCGTCTCTAACAATTCCCACCTCTAGCAAAACACCCAGAAATCAATCCTTAGTATACACGAAACGCGTATTCCGCGCTCGGATTTTAGTAGCTAAAAGAGCCCAAACACCAACATGATCAAGTCGATTCTCATTTCGATTATCCGTCCTTTTATCTCATGAACTACCTCGCTTTAAGCTTACGATAGATCTCCCGTCGTTAGGCCCCTTTTCTAGTTTATCGAGGTGCACTAGTCGTCTTGATGATTCCCACATCATTCACTATGATTGAATCGTCGTGAATATATAACTGCATAACCTTCGGTCCTGGATAGTGACGAGACGCATGTATAAACCACCACAGGGCGGAAAGACTAACGGTGCCGACAAGAACTACGCTATTGTAATTCATAGCCTCGACTGTCGTAGGTATCTCATAGGCTGTGATGATCAAGTTAGCGATATGACTAAACGACGGATGAAGAGGTGAAGCCTACGGAAGCAGAACAATATGATAAATAAAACGGTAAGCAAGACTGCCGTGAAATTTATCACATAACCAAATTTTCCCATGTGGAATGGTCCTGGAGGGAAGTGCTTCCGCCCAGTTGTCATATTTGCGATGAAGGGTATTATGTATGATACTGTTGTTAGAACGATGAAGGACCCCGTGAGAGCTAGGAAAGCACTGGAGCTTCCTAACGGGATTGCACCAAGGCCCGTGGCAACAACTGTGACAAATAGGGTGGCGTATATGGGACAGCTTAGACCTTCGTTGACTTGGCCGAAAACGCTAGAAAACGGCACGGCATTGTCTCGAGCCAGGGCCCAGTAAGTGCGCGAATTGGTCAATACAGTTCCGACACAACAGCAAATACTGCTGAGAAACAGAATAAACAAGAGGCCAAACGTTCCGGCCGGACTTCCCGTTGCTTGCTGGTAGATAACGGCAAGTGGGTATGCGTTGATACCACTTTGCAAGGCTGAGAGGTCTGTAATGGCGTAACCTATCGCGATGGCGAAAATGAACGCGTAAAGGAAACCGAGTCCTATCTGAAGCCCCATGGCTTTGGGGAGATCCCTCCTTGGCTGCGGTAACTCCTCTGCTATATGGGTAATAGCATCGGGAGTACCGATGGTGAAAGCCCCGTTAAGCACGCCCAGAAGAAATGCGACACCGTCTTGCCAACCGGTCACTATAATGCATACATACATTAGTAATGGTCATCGGCTTGCATATAATCTTTTGGAGCAATTTCGGGTTGGCAAATAAGAGCGACGTGTTTGTACATCCCAAGGAGGCACAGCAGCTGCAAAAGGGTCGCGACTGAAGTACACTCACAATTGTTTTCTTTAAATGAGCCCCATACGAAATAGTTTGAGGCGTGGGTGCTCGGCATTGCGGATATCACAATAATTGTGATGATACCACCAACAAGGACAAAGAACATGCCACAATTTTGTGTATAGGGGACCAATTTATTGGCAAATATGACGAAGAAAGCGCAAAGCCATAGGACACCAACGTATGTGACATAGACATGCCAGGCATCAGGAACGTAGGTGTCCTGGTGGTAGGTCGCATACAACTGGACGAGAATGTTTGCCGTAATTTGAATCAGAGCTGCTAAATCAAACATCCAGCCGTAGAAGTTGATCCAGCCTGTGAAAAAGCCGACAGTTCGTCCCCAGTTCGGGCCAGCTGCGATGGTAGCCCAATGATAGACCCCACCAGCCGTAGGAACGGATGACGCCAGCTTGGAGATGTTAGAATCTTTCGACGTAGGACTAGCATAATCCATAGATAAAAAGGGAAGTCTAAGAAAAAGGCGGAGAGGAGGCCTTCATACCTCAGCTAAACTCATTCCTATGAAGGAATACCAGAAAACGGCAACGATAAGGCCAAAGATAAGACCCGGTGGACCCCCGTTGACTGCCAGTAACGAAGCTCATGTTAGTTCGATATAGATTGGTAGTGTGAAAATTCGCTCAAAGAGCAAGGCTCTGCTTACGGATAGAGACTGAGATCGAGGAACCCAATGCTGCCCAAGCATTATCAACTGTAAGGGCAATGCCAACTATTCCTAGAAGACCATATTGACGCTTCAGTTGATCTTTATAACCGGCGGCATTGACTTCGACGCCCTGGTCGACAGCAGCAACATTGTTATCGTCAAGTCCTCCGAGCTCTGGGCTGTTCTTCTCGTCGAGAGCTGATGTATTATCCGTCATGTTGACCTCTGCGATCCAGACGTCTTAGATCCGTGAGTGCCTGGATGAGTGGAAAGAAGGTGGGTGTTCTCAACCGAATGTGATATCGCCAGGGTCGATTATGAGGGTAGTGAATGGTATATTCTCAAGCTCTTCCATACGTCAAGGCCTCGATGGAAGAAGAAAAAACTTGGAAAGGGAAGGAATAGAGCATAGCTGAACAGAATCGCCCGGAATTAGATAGGTGACATTGAAGCGTCCACCTGTGCATGACTGACATATGCAGGTCCGATTAGAGAGATATGTACTACGTAGTAAGATTTGATGCAAAGGAAGCCCCACGCTCATCATTCTAAAGCCGTTAGCTAAGACGGATCTAAACGTCGATCCTTGATTCAAGATATGAATGGAAAAGAATAGGTAAGTAAACTGTAAGATAAGAGAAGTATCCATCTCGATTCAACCTGTTCAATGCTTAATTACCTAAGTTATGGTGTCTGGGGTGTATCGTCCAATCAGATAAAGGAGCGATTCTGAGTGGCGGCTAAAAATCTTCTACGATTTCGTATCATCTTCGGCCTCTAGTGCGAGGAAGTTCACCATATTACGTAGTTGGAAGTTCTCCACGTCGCAACATGTCTCCTTTAATCTGAGGCTCGTATCTGATTAGAGCTGATTTAGGTGGTCGGTATACGTAAACATAAGATGGCATAAGATCCATGACGGAAAAGGAAGAAAGAAAAAAGGTCTACGAATACCTAGACGGTGTTGCTTTGCTGAAACATAAGACATGGATCTTTTCGAGTTTTGATAGGATCGATAATTATTGCAGGGGGCGACACGCTAACGATCACTTATCAGGATTTAGAAGATCTTGCTAAAACGTATGTGTAAAGAATCGTGGCTAAGCCAAAGATGGACGAGAGCTGAATCCATGAGCCTCATTTATAGATGTGGGTGAATCTTTACGTTATGTTGTTTGTGGTTAGATTTGGAAGTTTGGAAGTCTAGAAATTGGAAGTTGGTGTTAACATAAACTTTTATACATTTCTTATGTACGTTGGTGCAGACTTTTAATAAGCTATTACGTGAGTAAGATTCCCACTTATAATTCAATTATCAAGTATTAGACATTTCTATGCGACTTACTCGTTAGTTAACCATTTCATGCAATAATATCAAAATTACCATGGATGAAGTCGAGGTCCCGTTTCCTTTTAATTCTTACACTAGAGTATTAGGTAAGCTATTCGAACGTCTGCCTTCCGTCTCGATATTTTCATTTAACCACTCAACCACCTTAGGCTAGAAAAATAAGTCGCAATAAATCGAATAAATCGAATGAAAATGATTTCACCTTACTTAACCGATAGTACCGTGAGACTGTTATGGATACTTGTAAAGTTCCCGTTTCTATAAACTCCTACGTACCTAGATAGCACCGTTGGAGCTACGCCAGTTTGTGATGCCATCACCCTTGAGAGCCTGCCCAAGGAGAAATTTCCCCATTGCCCACGCTTTCCCAAGCCAAAAGCTCCTACAACTACCTAGGTACGTCAATAGCTTGTCACTGGCCAAAGTTCGCGTTTTAGGGAGTTAAATGAAATGGACGAGAATATTCAAAAATCTTAGTACCTCATGGAAAACATCAATTTGTAACCGATTAACTAGTAGGTGCTTACCTCAAGATACCAATAATTCAACCAGTATCGCGTTTCCATCACATGCCTACGGTTATTATGGAATCTTTATTACAGGTAGTCTACCTATGTAATCATCAAGAAGCTTGCCAACCGTAACAAGACCCAAAACCTCACACCAATGTCACGATGCGTACCATATGTTCTAGGTAATAACTGCGATGTAGGGCAAAGAACTCTAAGCCCAACTGCACTACATCATGGTATATACGACGAGACTATTGATAACCAATAGGCCGTAGTAGTTTTGTGTTAGGAGTGAAGCCCGTACGTGTAGAGTAGATGTCACAGAGTGAAAGGTCAGTCACAAGAGGCTCGCTGTGTAGTAAAAGCAGTTGATAGATTGATGAAGTCCTTGACGCTTGCCCTTCCAAAACTCCTGGGGATCTCCCCCCCCTTATATACCCAGCCGGTAGGTCCCCGTAGGGGCGCCTCTATAGCCCGCCACGCCTGAGCCACACCTAAGCTACCCTTGGCCCCTGACATTTTGCCTACACGGTGTATCAGCTCCTTCCCCCTCTTTGTAATGGGTCACTTTTCACACTAACCCATGATCTTTCAAGAACAGACGTACTTTTCATACTATCATAACTTCACGGTAAAAGAAAAGTTTCCCCATGGATAGTTTTAATAACTCAAAATTGCTTATTACCGATATGTTGTGTTATATGCAATACGCTTGATTCCCAAATTATCCCCGAATCCAGTTCAGCATCACGTTCGTCTATCTACGACGTAATTTGAAACTGATATTGTGACGTAAAAATTGCTGCGGAAAGGGAGCTGTTATTGGTTGCACTGCCCAAGAGCCAACTGAAGGCTGAAGCTGAAAATTGAATGCAGTAAGGATTACGTGTGAGTTTGAAAAAGAAAAATGAAAACTCTCTGCTGCTAGTCAGCAGTGATGACCACTCTGATAAGTAATTGTTGTCTTGATCTGCCTAATACCTTGCCATCAAAGAAGATGTTTAACTAAAATCAGGCGATGCAGGAACTCGGAAATGCAACGGGAACAAGTTATAGTTATCGGTGGACTTCAATTAAATACAATGCTTACAAATCAACATACGAAGGACGCATTACAAATCAACACCACGCCATACTGGAGGGCCACTTGCCTACCATCACCGGTATATATTTCGTCCACCATGTGAATGAATCGGACCTTGAGTCGGCCAGTTGCTCACGACGTAGAACAAAAGCATTATTCGACGTCTAAGCTCTACAATGACCCAATCAATACCAAAGACCACAAAGCAATGGAACGTCACAGGCGAAGATGGCACCGACTCCCTGAAGTTCACAGAGCAGGCCGTGCCTGAGTTTGGCGACAGCCAAGTCCTCGTCAAAAGTGAGTCTTCCTCGAACCCCAAGCCAGTGTTCGAGACATGGTTTTGTTGACTCCCGACTTAGTTCACGGCGCCTCGCTCAACGTTGGTCCCTCCATCTATTTCCGTCACCATAAGCTGACGAATAAGACAGTACCGAGACATCGTGGTAAGCGAGGGGAAATTTCCTTGGGATTCCAGACTAGGCGTCGTCCCGGGCTCCGACGGGGCAGGAGTCGTCCTAGCCGTCGGCAAGCATGTCACACGGTTCCAACCTGGGGACAAGGTCGTCACGATGCTCAACCCGGCGCTCATCGCCGGAACATTCACTTCGCAGCTTACGCGCTTTGGACTCGGGGCCGCGCTGGATGGTACCTTCCGCTCGGTCGGCACTTTCGATGAGCAGGGGCTCGTCTTGATGCCTGAGGGCTTGACTTTCACCGAGGCGGCTACGCTTAGCTGTGCGGGTGTGACCGCCTGGAACGCGCTCTTCGGCCTCCCTGGGAAGCGGGTCTCTGCCGGCGATTGGGTTCTGACGCAAGGCACCGGCGGAGTCAGCGTCTTTGCCGTTCAGTTCGCCAAGGCCGTCGGCGCTAGGGTCATTGCTACGACGAGCTCGCGCGAGAAGGCAAAGCTTCTTGAGAGGCTCGGGGCCGACCGTATCATCAATTATAACGAGACCCCTGAGTGGGGCTCCAAGGCTAAAGAGTTGACTGGAGGAGTTGGTGTGGACTACGTTGTTGACGTTGCTGGTCCAGCTACGATGGCGCAGAGTGTTGCCAGTATTAAGCTTGACGGAGTCCTTGTCGTCATGGGAGCTGTTGGTGCCAGCGGCGAGACTAAGGAGATGCCTGATTTGCTAAGTTGTTGGATGAATCAGTTCACGGCTCGCGGCATATGGGCCGGCACTAGGCTTCAGATGGAGGATATGTGCCGCGCTATCGAGGGTAACATAGACAAGTTGCGCCCTGTTGTTGACCCTAAGGTCTTCAAGTTGGAACAGTTGAAGGAGGCATACGACTACCTACTTTCAGGTAAGCATCAGGGGAAAGTCTGCATCGAAATAGCTTGAAACAAGGCAGATGCATTATATCAAAGGTGTCTTGTTAAAATTAAATACAACAAACGGGTATATTAAAACAAACTTTTCTTATGAAATGGCCCAGGTGATTTGTTATCGATGGCGCATTCTTCTCACCCTCGAACAACATAGGATGAATCCCATAATGGGAACGCTGTGATTAATTCGGCCATCACGCGAAGTGACGCGATGTTAGAGCCAATCATTCATGCAAGCAACCTTTCACTGCCTCGCTGCAGAAGTGTATCCAACGTCCAAGGCCGAAATACTTTCGGTCCCGTTCGTCGGCCAGAGACTGAGCGCGTGCTTCTGCCCACATGCACTGGTCTCTTAGCATTTTTCTCTTAGCACCCGGGTCAAAGTACTCTATCACGAGTTAGCATAAGACTTGTGTGATGAAAAAGAAGCACTCCATGAAACTCATGTAACGTCGACCAGCTAATAATTATACAAGACTCACCTTGACAGCTAGGGCAATAAAACTGCCACCTCTTCGCCCTCTCTATCCACCCTTGACCATCCACGTACATCGAATATAGCCCAGATTCTGACACAGGTCGTGTATCCATGCAAGCGCAGCAGAGCCTGGATTTGGCAGTCATCAAACATCCGCTCTCCGACCGATGTACGCAGGGTGGAAGGTCCACTTCAGTCCAGTTATCTTCGGTGGCCTCTTCATACGACGGTAAGTTACCTCGAGCGCGTTTCGATCGGGACGTCTCCGGTTTGTATGCCGGCAATGCATCATCGTGGTCGTCCCGCGGCGCCTTCTCCGATGAAGTTAGCGAGTGTTTTGCCTTAGTCATAATGCGATTCCAGACGTGAGGTTTCGATATTGAAGAAGATAAACAAGGTGTAATGGTCTGCAGCTCCGGGAGGCAAGTTCCAATTTATTAATCAGTAACCTGAGCAATCAGCCTAGGTAGCATGACGCAAATGGAATATGTTGAGGCTGTGTGAATGGCTGCCTGCCGCGGCCCATGAAAAGTGGAAACCGAATCCCATATGATTGTCGATCTTGGTACGAATAAAGAATTGTGCAGTGTATTTACATACTACGTGACATGAGATGCATTCAATAAATAAATGTGTATTGGGGAAGTCTGGAGGGTCCAGGGTAAGGACCTCATCCTAGCGCGAGCATTTCCCTTCCCCTGGATGTGAAGCAACATGTTCGCGGGGTTCGTTTTAGAAGTTGAATACACATTGTACAATGCTCTTCATTTATACTCAAACTACGAACGTCTCTTGCTAAGATAGTATTTAGATTATACTGGTAGCTTTCATTAAGGGGTTAATGGCTATCGAATTGGAAGCTTCATCGAAAGATCTCTTTGACATGGGTTGTGGAAGAACGCATTTGCTGACTTAGAACCATTGGACTTTATTAGCTAAATGGCCCAATGCATCTCCTAGCCATTTTGAATTGTTTCATTGAATCGCTATTGGATAATCCCATTTTCATCTTCCGAGGCTACGGAGATCGCTCTTTAACAGGCAGAGCTGTAGGCCAAAATGATTGTGGACGATCACACCGCAGAGCAGGTTGTCCTTGAGATCATTCTTCTTTTTCCTCTTATTGTCTTCATCTTTTTCTTCCTGACATGTTCCCTTCTCAAAGCTAACTCCCTTCCAAAATTTGCTTTTCCTATACGATTTTAGCTATACCAGGATGTGGCCTGGGTAAGTGATACCCCTTTCGAGACATGTTAGGTAGAAGCCAGAACGAGGTCATGTAGGCCTCCCAGTCCCAAATAGACGTTGGTCTGTTTCCCATAGGCATTTCAAGCCTCGAATCTCCTGCGCCATCACAAGCCACCTAAATCCCTTAGGATTATTTCTGAAGTGATGTAGATAAAGAGGCTCAGCCTGTTCGAAATTGTTTGGCTCCATAGGGAAATCTAGAACTGTCTGTTCTAATTGATCCTTCTCGTAATAGCCCAGAGCCCCTCCATCATGTCTAAACTCAAATACCAGGTCTCAGTTATCATTTACTTTCTGCTCCTGTTTCTGGAAGATGAGTGTTCGTTGAGCTAAGCTGTCGAACTGTCCATAAATGATAGGGGCAACGTCGGCGTATGCTAGCTCATCAATAGGTATGTAGGACATGTCCTCAAACACATGTCTGCTAGAGTGCCGAAGAATGGTTCGTTTATTCATCTGGTAAACTCCAGATTCGTTGGCATTAACTGACGTGTTACCAGAGTCCAAAAAGAAACGAGCACTGCTAACAGATAGCAGTAAAGCAATGGTAACCGATAATAATAAACCCATCTTTGCAAAGCTATTCCAAGCTACCTAGGTAGGTAGTCTATGTATAGTAAAATGAAAAAGAATATTGAATAACCAAAATGCTGAACTGCGGTATATATAGAGAGCGGATATGCCCTCCACAACATCAACAATAACTTACGGATGCAACATCTGGGCATTTATGATATTGAGGGAGACTGTGGACAGCACATAGATGTTTACTGCAAGTTGAGCAGCTCTGACCGCGGACGGATGGGCGGCCACAATTCGCACAGGAGCAAGTTGCAAAACGAGGAACTTTCGTTTGATGTGTGTTGAGCAGTACATGGACTCGCATCGCTCGCAACTACCAACGTCGATAGCGGCAGCATTTGAGCACCCCGCGGTGGTGCAGTTACGAAATAACATTCTGACTACCTGAGTATTGAAGATTTGTTAACATCTTGTGAAAATGCGTTGCCTGTCGGTCTGCATGAAGCGGCTGGTGATATGCCTAAATGCATGATGTGATTGTTGGTTAAGGTGGATAGCCACCCTTGTCTTCCTTCTTGGAAGAATAAAAGACTAGGTGGGTTATTAGGTAGGTACATATGTAGTAGTTCCCAGCTGCTCGGTAACCAATAAAATCTTTCTGTTAGCCAGCGTGGTTGAATCCCATCACAATACCACAAGCATCGTGACTTCCTTGTTTGGAGGTTGTCAAGTCTCCAGGTTGTCCGGCGTTATTATGACAGGGGCCATATCACATTAACCGCCAAACTGCTAATTCAATTTATTACGGTGTATTTGAAGGCTTATACTGTACTAACACTGTATTATATGAGTTAGCCCCCGGGCTGCAGCGCTCGCTAGCTCCTAATAAGTTTCCTGTAATTACAGGGGCTTATTGATGGATCGGATAAGATACAGTGTAGATACATTATTTGATATCAATCACACTGTATCGAATCGAATTGGTGGTTTGGCGGTTTCGCGCACCTGCACCAAATGGTTGTTCAAGTTACATAAAAGCCTCAGCTTCTAGAGAAGGCCAAAATTAGAGACGCTAATAGATAGTCGACATAAGTCTCATAACGAACATATCGAGGACCAGAATTTGTTGTCTTAAATGTACATAAATATATCGGGTGATGACGACTTACATACCTAAGGTAGGTTTATCTTGGCCATGACATGCATACAGAATGTGACACTTTGAACCCCTAAACTCCAACACCTCCTTTAACCAAAACAATCATTATAACGCCTTTAATAGAAGTGGACGGTTCTCTACTTCAGGATTCTGACCATTACCTGAAACCTCACAAGTATGTCCGGAACCTCGTTAGCCGGGAGAAAACTACTCGACTGGACGATATTCGGGAGGCTTTAGGTGCCCTCCTAGAAGAAAATAGGAAACGACTTTCACTGGCCACGAAGTCTGCGTGAGGATTCTAGAATTTCACCGATGGATATAAGCCGATCTACTCGGCACGCCAATCGAATGGAATAAATACCTAGATAGAGATGATAATAAAGTAAAAATGTTAGAGGTCCTATCGACATAATTCATACTGCTTCGGTAATGTCATCGCTAGCACTCGATGATAACAGTAAATGAACATCATCCAAAATCTTTAAATTGCCTTGTGCTACATAATTATTCATACACGGCAACTGTACAAAAGCCACAGACCTAGTAGACCTTACTAGCTTTCAGCCTCCTGAGCTTCAACGGCATCCACATAAGCAGGCGGGTCTAGAGTAGCGTCGCCTTCGACCCAGACTTGCGCCAACTCCATCTCGATCTCCTCGCGACGCTGCTTCCACTCCTCGACCTGGGCGAGGCGCTCGTGGAGTTCTTGCAGTTCCTTTTCGACCTGCATCTTCTCCCTCTCGGTCCCGATCCGCTCGAACTCCCATGCGTCGCCGTTGTCGCCCGTGCCGAGGCTGAGGTTAAAGGTGTGGTACTTCTTTAGAGAGGCACGTGTCGAGATGGTGATTAGAGCTGTTCCTTGTTAGCTGGTGCTCGGAGAATGTGGACCATTCAACTTACTAATGCCCCTTTCTTTGCACGTCTCATACAAGAGACCCTCGACGTCGCTCGAGACGGCACTTGTGCCCTCATCGAGGATGGCATATTGAGGTTCGTGGTACAACAAGCGGGCAATACCGACTCGTTGCTTCTCGCCTCCACTCAACACATCTTTCCACTCCTTCCGAGTATCCCATCCGCCTTCCCGGTCAGGTAAGTAACCGAGTTTGGCTGCGTCGAGCACTCGCTTTAGTTCGTCCTCGTTCTTGTGCTTGTGACGCATATCTACCTCGCCATCTGGATATATAACCTGGTCACGAAGGGTCCCGACGCTCAAGTACGGTCTCTGAGGCAAGAACATAATTCCATCCTGACCGACAGACTTGGGCCGGCTCACTAGGCCACGATAAACTGGCCAAAGCCCAGCGAGTACCCTTGCGATAGCACTCTTACCAACACCGTTAGGACCGGAAATCAATAGGTGCTCTCCTCGGCGGACTATCATAGACAACGAGTCAAGTAGTTCCTCGCCACCCTGAGGCCACAGTCCGGGTGCGACGATGGGTACCTGCTCAAATCGTACGCCATCAAAGCCCTTCTGGATAGTTCCTTGGACATCGGAAAGCGAGTATAGCTCATTACCGCTTGGTCGCGGGAAGTATGCGTTAGCGTGAACACGATGTAGCGTCGAGATCAACGTGTAAACGCGGCTAGTGTAACCCGCTAGTTCGGACAGGTCCTTGATGGAATACATCATACGGCCGCCGGCATCCGCGAGCGAAAGCATGAGACGCTTATTCGTGATAAAATCTTTCATACGATTGCGTTCCCGCCCGCCTTTTTCGGCGCTCTCGACCATCTCCATTGCACCACCTAGGCCGCCCCAAGCTGGAAGGAAGACTGGTAAGGATGATAAGAGGTACCCATAAGCACTCCAGCTATATTTCAAGATGAAATCTTCGAGGATGTTGTAGCGAATTTTGAGCAAGTATATGCCTTCCATCCAGGTCTTTAGGGATTTGAACTCTTTATTCAAAAATGTTTTCTCCATGTCAGCACCGCCATAGAAGGCAACTTCTTCAGCGTTTGCGATCAAACGAGCATGTAAGCTTCTGAAATCTCCCTCTTTGCGCCCCTCCACTGCCTTGAGCTTCCCAAAAGGTGGTGACATTTTTCGTAGAATACTCGCCGTTAGGAAGTAGTTGCTCATGAGGCCAGTTAACGCGAGGGGCCCCAATGAACGATACAGTTGATGATTGAACACGCAAAGATCGACAAAGGGTTTCCCTAGTGACGAATACAGATTCGCAGCAGAGGCACAGAATAGCGTTAGATCCTGAGTAATGAACTGGTCGGCTCCTTGTCCAACTCCACCATCCAAGTTTGATAATTTGTAGTAATTAAGATTGTTGTTCAGGTATAAATCGTGGATGTATCTCGTCAACCGGGTACGGAAGGCAATAGACACTTTGGACTCTAGGAACTTAATCATGGAATTAGTGTAGGAGGCAAAGCCGCCTAGGCCACACCACTTTAGGTTGAGTGTTAGTAGCAAATTCACATCTGAATTGATGGCATATTCATATCATACCTTAACTAGACCCCAGAGAAATAACTTTCCATTGCCCGCGACCAAGTCTCGAACAATCTCACCATCTAGGCGCGCAACTACCAATGAAAGATAGGTGCGAAGCATCAGGAATGCGCTGTGACTAAGTAATAAACCGGCTTCTTTGCTAGTCCATCGAGGTATCATGATGCTCATCAAGCTCAGAAACTGATGCAAGAAAGCAAGATTCAGACCTGGTTTAGTCTGCGCCGAAGGAACAGTACCATCTCCAAGACCGGATACCTTGGGTGGATTTAGAAATAGTCGACGATGCGCCTCAAAGGTTAGAGGTTTCGTCCCGTGGATGACTACCTTAGACGTCCCATCTTTATATGGGACGTAGATGGTCCGCGACCCATCCTTATTAAATAGCCACGAGTTTGTGCGCAAAAGCTTTCGGCCTTGTTCTTTCTCTTGTCTTCTTCGCTTCCACCATCTCCGACCGCCCTCCGCGCCGAGTATTATGGATGCGGCGAGAGCGAGGGTAGCGAGGAGCTTTGTTCGTTTCGAGGTCTTTTGTAGGCGGTCTCGGATTAGGTTTGTGTATTTGTCAAGAAAAGCTGCGAGGATGTCTTCGGATGCCGAGTGACGAAGGGTGGATTGTACTGCCATGGTGACATGACATCAAATAGGACTCGCCTGAAAGGTGTCTATTGCGAATGCCATTGACAGTAAATGCTTAGCTTATTAATGTGTTAATCTGATGGAATGGTGAAGTCTCTCGGATATCTAAGGTATAAGTCAGATGTTACCGACATATCTTTGGAAGGTAATTAATAAGGTTGTGGCAGAAGAGAAGAGACGGAAGAGCTGGGATAGCTCGAAACTCCGTCATTGGTGACGATTGAAAGCGACAGAGCTGAGACATGTGATGGATGACCCGAGGTTGATCCTCTACGCAGTAAGCTTCTAGTTTATTAAGCCACAACTTTCCCCACGATCCCATCATAGGCTTGATGAATGTGGCTAAGCACTGAGGCTTGAGTATAGAAGAACTTTACCTAAAAAGGAAGTCTGGGGAAATGAGTTTAGTGTCTTTTAAAGCCCCCCCTTTTTCTCTTTTCTTGGTCTTGTTCTGAAATTCGATCATTACCTAGAAAGTTATGAAGAGATCAGAGATTAATAGAGCTATTATAATAATTCAGAAAATACACCAAATATGAGTAAATCCATGAGAAGAAGAATACCTATAGAGAGGGATATTAATCGATCATAAGACCCGATTGGATGGATCTTACGAGATAAAAATAACCGGGAGATCTTGCCGTCTCTTCAACCTGCATAGAAGACATTTTGAATCACATCCATCTTGATGGTGGCGTAATTCCCCCTCACGTTATACTATTGCTATCCCATGTGTACTACGGGTACACTCGTGCTCACCGTTGTTACATATGAGATGTCAAGTTGGTTCCCCTCAGAGCGAAAGTCTTCCAAATGTCTTAAAAGTCAACTAACGAATGGCGTAGCGTAGTTCCATTTCTAAGCCATCACTCCAACGGGCGCCAACGGGACCAATGAAAAACCAGTACCGAGTAGTTGCATACCTTATGCTCTCATCCTCAATACGGACGGTTGTACGTACTATGTAGAAAAGACTCGAGCAACCAGCCACCCTAGCTTTTTTAAACGCTAAGAGGCTACCACCACCTAAGTTGGTATGGATTCCCTGCGACTTGTGAACGTCTTTGCCGCTTGTGCATAGTAAGGCACTGCTGTAGCGGCAGCGGAAAGCCTCCCGTTATACGCTACCTAGGGTACTGACATGTAGATGAGATGGGCGATTAGAAGGTCATGCATTAAATGATCTTCCACCATCTATTCGTCTCGGTGATGCCTTGAAACATCTTGCATTATCAGCATGTCCAACTTCTTCTTCTAATGCCCCAACGATACTTTTTGTCTGTCATCTCGTAACTCCAAAAAAGAGGAAAGATGGAGGGCAGAACTCTGCGGCCGCAAGGTACTGCACTCAGTAGGTCTAGTGGTCGAAGTAACACCAAACATGCAGGTTAGATGTGGTAGGTACATAAATAATATACAACCGTACGAAGTACTTATGACAAATAAATATCAAAGCTCAAGCTCCAGATGTCCTTACACTGGTAGCAATCTAGCCTACCATTGTATCGATCTCGAAAACGTAACGGCCGACAAAACGTGGCTAAGAAGTGGATTGGTACAGATTGTACTTACCAACGCGCTGCCTTAGTCTACCTAACTGGGTATTGTTGAGAAAAATAAAGAGATGATTTGATTAATTGCTATTAAAGCCCTGCGAAATTGCAAGCAATAATATTGGAAAGTTCTTTGCCCAGGTGGTTATTAGGGCAGTTAGGGGTACATGGGGAAGCTAGCGATAACGGATGGGGCATTTCATCGTCGTGTACCAAAGCGGGATGCATCATGTTACTGTCTGCGTGGGAGTATCCATAGTTCCCTTAACAAATTGTATTATGCATATGTCTCTCCATAGTTTGTTTCGGTGATAATTGTACGGAGTACACTTTAAGATAATGCAATTTGACTGGTTGTAAATTACGGAACCTTACCAACCTTATCCACTCTTAAAGCGCCCAGCTTCTGTCCGCTAGCGGGCCTGGCGGGCTAACAAGCAACTGGGGGCAGGTATAACCCTTGTCGTATCCATGGGATCCTTCACTGTGATTTAAGCAAGCGCACTAGCGGCTTTGCACCCCTGGTCAAATTGTTCCGTGCCCTCGCCCGTGGAAGTGACCCAAGTTCTTTTAGTTTTAGTTTAGAGAAATCATTTCGCTTGCGATTCCAGACTTTCTTCAGCCTCCGCGAAACAAGACACACAGAAGAAAAGAGAGGGAAGAGTGACAGAGATTGATTGATTGACCTGAGAGAGAGAGCGAGAAGTCTTCTTTTTCTTTTTCACAAGCCAGCCAGCTCTGTTTGTACTTGTACACCTTACCACTGTAGCTTCTCTTTTTTTTCTACCTACACTACCCACTACCTTTTTACAATAGGGTACCTAATTGTCGCGAGCATTGTTGTAACTTCATCAATCTATTTTCCCTTCTCACCTATTTTCTTTTCTTTCCCTTACTTTACTTTACCTTACCTAAGTACCCTACTGAATTTTGGGCATTTGATGCCATCTTTTTTTTTTTTTTTTAACCCGTAAAGGGTTTGGAGTTACAGCAGTATAATTTTGTTCAGATACCCGCCCGAAGGTACCCCCAGAGGCTCGCTATCTGCACACACGCACCCCAGGTTCACTCATTTCGTTCTTCGCAAGTTCGCAAGTCCCAAGTGGTCGTTGACCCACTTCTCATCCCCCCCCGAATTATCAGAATAAGCTTCCTCTTTACTACGACGCGCTGGTATTATTCTTGTTACCTATTCCATCTCGTTAATCCTTCCCATCGCATCGCCCTTTTTTTGTTCCCTCGTTTGCCTCGCGGCTATTCGAAACTCGGATTTTCTATCTGCGCTCCGATTCAGCCGCATCACTCAACTTTCTTTTTTTTTGGGTCGCAGTCGCGGACGCAATTTCGACTTGGCCATCCGAGGTCACCAATTGCTGCGTCAGGGGTTTGGGTAGCTATCTAAGGTGAACAATTGTTGAACACCGAGGTGAGTGACAGTCGACGAGATTTTCCTACAATGATTGATGCTTCCTTTATCCGAGTTTGTCATTTTTACACGACACTGCTCGTTCCAATTGGCCGACGTGACTACATGCGCCGGCCAAGCTACTTCATCGAAGCCTTCTAAAAACCCCGACCTATTTCATAGACTTTGGTGGTCTTTTAGGACATGCTCATTTTTGCTTTAGGCATCTCAACTACGTGTCGCTTCCGTATGTTCCTATGGCTAATCCTATTTTCTAGACTGATAGTGCGCCATCCCCATCAACCAGCAAGCATCGAAGCCTAATTGAGAAAAATGTCCAAGGGCGCTGATGAGAAAGTACAGGCGGAGCACGAAGGCTCAAGGGAAAAAGAGACAATTTCACCTGAGGATGGTCCCGGTTCAAGAAAAGGTCGCGGTCTGTTAAACGTACCGTCAAGATCATCGTCGCAAAAGATACAGTCGTCACCGGCGACAACGGGGCTAAGCGGGACGACTGCTGACGATCCGAGGGATAGTATTGGTGGCCAATCTAAGGAATCAAAACACAGCATGCTAGGCCGGCGTCGGAACGGTAGTGCATCCAGTAATCATTCTGGGGCTGCCACGAATCCCACAACTACACCAAGCACATCTCAGCCTAATTCCCCTGCTGGGGCTCCCCAACGGCGAAAAAAGGGCGGGTTGCTGGCCCTCCTTGGTTGCTGTGTTGTTCCTACTAACGCCAACACCCTCGAGGGTGGTGAAGATCCACTCCCTTCCCACAAACTCGACAAGATCCCTCAGAGACCATTAACCTCTAGCCGACGAACCATAACACCTTCCGAGCAGACCGGCGGTAGTAAAACTCAGATCTACGAGAAGGAGAAGGATTCACAACAAGCGGGCGCTGCTGCTCAGGACGTTTCCAAATCCACAAAGAGAGCCTCCGCATCAACAACTCAAGATCAGTCTACAGTCGGTGACCGAGAGAGTGACTCAAAACAGACAACCCTGGTCGGCGTGCCGGGTCCCAGCATCACGGTTAACCCTCCGGTTGCAGAGGACCATGAAGCGGAGGCGGTTGCAGTCGAAGGGTCTTCCAGCAGGGACGTCGACGGCGATGTCGAGATGGCGGATGTGGAGCCAGCCACAACCGAGCTTGCCAAGCAACCCGCTACGGGGTCCGATGAACAATACGCGAAGCCCGTCCCCCCTCCTCCCCCTGGTCCGATACCTGTCAACAACATTACTTCTATTGCATCAGAGGAAACGTCGGTGGATGTGGAGCAAGGCCAGCCGAAGTTTCTTTTGCCGCCTATCGAACCCCGTCTCAAGGGCAGGAAGTGCCTCGTGTTGGATCTAGATGAGACATTAGTACACAGCTCTTTCAAGGTAAACAGAATGATATGTTCACGTGGACCTGAACAGTATGCTAATTAATGGTCTTAGATACTACATCAAGCTGATTTCACGATACCGGTCGAAATTGAAGGCAACTTTCATAATGTGTACGTTATCAAGCGACCGGGCGTTGACCAGTTCATGAAGCGGGTGGGCGAGCTTTATGAAGTTGTAGTCTTCACGGCCTCCGTCTCCAAGGTATGTTCAATCTATCACCATTGTTGCCTCTCGTATCTAATATGTTCGGCAGTACGGCGACCCGTTATTAGATCAACTAGACATCCACAAGGTTGTCCACCACCGACTGTTCCGCGAGAGCTGTTATAACCACCAAGGCAACTATGTCAAGGATCTTTCCCAGGTCGGACGGGATCTCAAGGATACCATAATTATCGATAACTCGCCTACTTCCTACATCTTCCACCCTCAACACGCCGTGCCTATTAGCAGTTGGTTTTCGGATGCGCACGACAATGAACTATTAGACTTGATACCCGTTCTCGAAGACTTGGCCGGATCTAATGTCCAGGATGTCAGCCTAGTTCTCGATGTCACTCTTTAAGTTTCAATTAATATTCTATTGTACGAGAACGACTCTCGAACCGAAATACCACCTAGGTAGTTATCATAGCGGCGGGCGTTTGGTGACAATAACTTCGAGTTTGGTGTATATGTACTGTTTAATCTTATATACCGAGTTGGGTTGCATGAGCTCCCTCCCGTCTTCCTTCGTCCTTTCCCCCTGTCCTCGACGGACCACCTCGAGTCGGTCGGCGTATAAATACATACTCAATTCATACCCCCCCCCCTCACAAGATGGATTTGCCGATTCGAGATAAGCGAGTAATAACCTGGAAGGATGCCAGGCAGCATACGAGTATCAGTTGAATCTTGATACACGATAAAGAGGAGGATCCCGAGCGATACGCATTTGGCATTTTCTCAGAGTAGAATTAAGCGACGACGTTAACCGCCGTCCCCAAAGCGATACAGAGTACCTACTTGTTCTTTTCTTTTGTCCATTTTTATTGTTTGTCGGCGGTGCCCCCCTTATTTTGAGCTTTATTACACACAACTCGCGAGGAAGACGAAGAGCAGGGAGAGAGAAATTCCGAGAGCTGGTAGTCTGCTAGCAGACTGGATATGGGAAACGGGGGTGATGCGAAGCGCACAAAAAAAACACATTCCGAGGAAGAGGGGGATTTTCGGGAAACAGAAGCACAGCGGATTAGGTACTTGGCAAAATTCGAACACACGGAACGGCAATCATCGCCCGCCGGGCTTTTTTTCCTCCCTCCTGCCAATATGGGTGCGTCCGGAGAGTTTCTCAGCAGCCGAGCGAGGAGTTCTCTCTCAAGCGTTCCGGTTCGGCAGGGACCGTGAGACGAAAGAAAAAAAAAGGGTGACGGTGGGAATAGATTCCCGAAGAGGGACGATCCCAGCCAGTCAGGCAGATTCCCCAAATTGATATATAAGCCCTTGAAATAGAAGACCAGTCTCGACTATGCATACTTGGACCTTGGTCCCCGCTTGTGTCTCTGGATTTTCGTACTATCTTTTAAACTTGGAGTGTGACTTTGCTTGTGCCATTTGACGCGGTTTTTACCAGGCTAGGGGCTTGTAACAACAGGTGAGTCTTGAAGAACCAAAGAAGGGATGAATACTGATCACGTGCAAATTAGGTAAGCTAGCCTAAGCCCCTGACTAGAGTCTAGTCTTGGTCAATCCTTTAGACAATACCACCACTAGGAGAGTCTGGCTGTTTATTCGTACCAAATATTAGGCTTCGTCGACGCTTTATTGATGCCCAACCATCAGACTAGCACCAGGAGCTCACTTACTTGGTTCTCAGCAAGAGATGTATTCTCAGGTCATACTTAAGTTATCCTAGGCAAAATGCGGTGTAATAGAAGATGGGTTGGACTTATAAAGGGGCAATTACTAGAACGCAATTCTGCTTGGATCTCTGGTGAGCACATACCGTCTCCCTAGGGGAGGCCTCTCTGCTTTCGCTAGAGTTCATGGTGGCGATATAGCTGATGTGTCTACTTGGTAAGACAATGTTACACCTAACATCCTAGAGCGCCGCGAATGGCGGTCGCTTACGCACGTTCTAGCTGTGCCACTATGGTTCTTGCCACTTTCCTATATATGTTCCTTGATTTTCTTACTACCGCTCAGATTTCTTGATCCCATGTAATGCTAACCAGCCGAGCGAGCCTAGCTCAAAGTGTGTGAATATGGATTGCAATCGTGTGAACTATACGGAGGACTGTTGGACCTTGATAACTCCGCTTAAGATCGAGGCTTATGGGGATATCTCCGATTTGGGGGTAATACTTCCTTCCCTTATTCCAGCCCAGTTGCTAAGCTGAGAGTTGTAGGTCATTATTGGTTTCCTCGGATCCGCGTAGTTCGCCGTCTTCCTTCTTGTCAAATACGTCGTGGTTTTCGACCTAAATAGAAATCTCTTTGAACACAACAAAGCACCATCTGACTAGCATAGATTGGTGGAGACGAAATCCTCTCGACTGCACTTTGGTTATAACCTACCCCTTAGTGTGTTACTGGAACCAAAATTATCCAAATCTCGAAGCTGTGCTGGATGAGGTCAGTGTTTCATGTTTCTCTCTCAATGAGCTTCATGAATCTAATCCAGGTTATTACTGGCATGGGGATATTAGTCAGTCAGTGGCTTTTGTCATTGAACTGTGGGCTTTCTGCTTGCCACCGGCGGACGATCGTATCACGGTCAGTCTATTCGCTTCAGACCCCACTGAATCAAATGTGGAATCTAGAAATATCACGTTCGAGAACCAAAATAAAATCACATACAGCCACATACATCATGGATCACGAGGTATCAAGGCTGGATTAACACAAAATTTAGCCAGAAAATCTGTCACAATCCAGTACATTCAACTATGGTACAGACGGTAACTAGTCAGGTGTTTTGCACCTATGCGACGAGCAGCAAAATGCGACGATGCAAACCATAAAAGCCAACGATTTTCGGGTATCTCATTATCCCCAAGGCAAGACAGACTGGGGCGTAATCTGCTACTTAAGTCCCAAAGTCATGTTGGAGACTGCCAGCCGCAAAACGCCAATTCCTAACAACCTAGCCCCTGAGCTCGCCGAATTTTCTGGTTCCAAAACCAACCTACTGGTTTTGACACCGGCCCTCTCCCGTGCCGCCTCCAAAACCACCCTTGTTCTTGCCCCCCGCGTCGCGAGACGGCCCAGCTTGGGCGTAGCAGTCTTTGGCCATGTGACCCAGCTTGTTGCAGTTGTAACAACGGACCGGGTCCTTGCGCTTGCGGCTGCGGCGCTTGCCCCACTTGGACTTGCCGTCAGCGGGCTTTTCGGGGGCTGTCTCTGGTCCGGCGTCCGGCTCGGGATGGACCGCGGGCTCGGGCTCCGGGACGGGGGGCTTGTCGGCCGCGGTGCGCTTCTTGGCGAAGTCGAGCAGACACTGCTGGCAGATGAGCAGCGCGCAGTGGGGGCACGTGAAGGCCGTGATGCCCCG
Source organism: Jackrogersella minutella (assembly GCA_022578535.1). Lineage (NCBI taxonomy): Eukaryota > Fungi > Ascomycota > Sordariomycetes > Xylariales > Hypoxylaceae > Jackrogersella > Jackrogersella minutella. The sequence goes on from MU388238.1 coordinate 107,240, forward strand.
CTTCACGCTGCAGGCGCCGCACTTGAACTTCTGCCGCAGCGTGCTCTTGGTGCAGAACTCGGAGTGCAGGCACGTCTGTGCTCGCTCGGCCGCGGTGCGTGCGTTGAAAGCCTCCCAGCGTGCGCTCTGCTTCGACTTCTCAGCGGCTCGCTGGTCCTCTCTCTGCCTGTTCTTGGCGTCCACCTCAGCTTGCTTGGCGTCCTCAGCTTGCTTGGCGTCCTCAGCTTGCTTGGCGTCCTCAGCTTGCTTGGCGTCCTCTTCACGCTTTTTGCGGCGAAGCTCTCCAGCCCTTGCTTCCGCCCTTTGCATTTCTTCCATGGCCCTCCATTGGCGGACTCTTCTGGCCTCGGCCTCGGCCTCTTCCATTTGACGACGGATGTTACGTTCGATTTCTTCTTCGGCATCGGCACGGGTAGCATAGCTGTAGGTGAAGCCGAAGCCTGAGTGGGAAAAGAATGTATTGAATACATCACTGAAGAAATCATCGAAGTCGGATGGGCCATCGGAGTCGTCAGTTGATGACATATATCTTGCAGAAGAGGCACGAGCGTCATAACGAGAACGTTTCTCAGGACTGGAAAGCGTCTCGTATGCCTCCTGGATCTAATAGTAGGTGATTAGTTGGGATCATGCTGTACTGGATGGAACGAAACTATGAACATACCTTCTGGAAGGTTTCGGTGGCGGCTTCGATGTTATCAGGGTTCTTATCCGGGTGATGGATGAGAGCCAGGCGACGGTAGGAAGCTGTGAGTTCCTGCATAGTCGCAGTGCTCTCCACCTCGAGGGCGGAGTAGAAGTCGATAGTCGGAGCCGGAGACATTTTGGGCAACCAGCCAAGGATTGACAATAGATGAAGTAGCAGTAAGAACTAGCCAGTCATTCATTTAAGAAGTAGAAACCGGCTAGGTAGATGATGCAGAATGATGAACGATTAAAAGTTAACAGAGTGATGTGGATTGCTTATGTGTGTATGAAACGAGTAAACAGAAGGGGGGAAAGTGATAAAGAAAAAAAAGAGAAAGAGGGCTACGGTTTGCACAGCAAGAAAAGTGAATCGAGAACGAGGTACAAGATACCTACATCAGTATATATAAAAGTTCATAGAGAAGTGCCCAGGTGGTCTATGCCTTACCTATCAGCCGCCTACAGTTGGAAGTTTCCTAGGTCGGTTGCTCAGGTACCCAGCTAGGCACCTTGGTACCTTCGAGAACATGAATAAAGAACTATCGGAAAGATGGATGAAGCTTGAAAGCTACCTACATGTAGGTAGCAAGGTTTACACATGACCCATGGGCGACGGGTTCTTGCCTAAGGTATATATAAAAACGATATGTACTACCTGAACTTTATGTCGCGTTTGTTGCTGTCATTCAATATTAACCAATCATATTCAATGTTGCCTTGGGGCAGGGGGGTCGGACAAACCCGTGTCCGGCCGGGCATTTTACACCAAAACACGTTGTTTTCAATCCGTATATCTCGACAAAGAAAAGTCGTAAAAGGTTCAACGTAGTATCAATTGAAGGAGAAATAGTGGATCTACCAGATGCTGTAGAATTTGGTTGAGTGGCAGCCATCCAGGGCGTGCAACTCTGTAACAAAGAAGGTCGTGTTCTGATATTTTCTGTTAGCCTTAACCATAACTTTATTTATTGATTTATACTCTTCCTTTTTGTATTCCTTCCTGATTTTATATTTATATCATAGACAAACATATCTATTGCCTTTTTACGTTGTTGAAGCGGTTCTTAGAGGTATGAAATCTTTTCTTAACATTGAAACGTGATAGCTTTAAATTCGGGGTTTAACGGCCAACTTGCTGGTTACCAAGGCTTAAAGTATCAATACAAATACTGCTTAGATATCTCCAGACTAAGCTCTTTCTAACCATCATATCTTTTCTTTACTTGAAGGTGGATTGAAGGTGGTGACAATGTTTGAAAATCCTGTCTATAAAGTTTATTTTTGCCAGTTATGATAAGTGGCTGCCAACTGTATAATGCCTGTTCACAGCTGTGAGTGCCCTCCACCTAGCTGCCGGACAGGTCGGAAAACAACTGCCAAGCCCCGCGTTATGATACCAGTTTTCCTTACAATATTAAAATTCTAATACAAATCGTAAAAATGAACTGATCTCACCACAGTACCATTTGGCTTCGAGTTTGTTCAATGATTCAAGCTTTGAATCTTGATCCCTTAAACTGATGTGTTTATCAATGGTTAAAGTTGGTGTGTTTTGGTGTAAAGTGCCCAGGCACGGGTTTGCCCGACCCCCACGTGGCCCCTAGTAGATGACCCCACTCCATGGCACGTGACTTTGACAACTCATAAGTACCTACCTATGATACCAGTTCTGAACCAACAGTATTTAGAAACGATGCTCGTATTATTATTTAACGATCACGATAAAGCATGCGTATTATTTTTATCATCATGCTGTGCTACAAGCCTTCATCTTTTGAACCTGGAAGTTGCAGAAAGTTGAGAACCCCTTTATATCTATTACCTAGGGCAGAAGTTTACTTTAAAGTTCTGGCTGCATCCGCCTCGAGAATCCTAACTTTAAGGGGCTGGAACCTTCAGCTTTTAGGCGGCCTTAAACTTCAACAGGAATCAGGCGACCCTTTCCCTCGTGTTGTTGCTGTGTCACCTCATCACGAGGAGGCCCCGAAGTCGAGGAGTCGTGCCATAAGATCAAGGCCTGGTATATCCAAATTTAGGCAATCACTAGTCAGTCACTACAAAGGCTCAATCACCCTTGATTCCCTCGGAGACATCCCATAGATCCATTGTCAAGCGATAATTTAGCACTTACTTCAGTGCAAATGATGGGTAGAAGTAGTCGATGGATGCCAAACCTGTAAAGGTGGGCCTATGGGAGGTAACCAGATGGTTCTTACACGTCCCCGGAGAAGTAAATGACCTCTTTATCTTCCAGCAGTGAAAGCCGCCCCTTATACTAGCTACCAAATCCCCTCTGCGTCGAAATCCCCATCGATTCGCGCGACATCTTTGTCTGAGAGCGGCTTGCAACCGCCACAGGCGCAGCGAAAACCCCACATGGTGTACAGTTGCTTTGGGTCTAAAGGTCCGTACGAGATGGTAAGCTCCTCCCCTTTGGTTGCATCCTTTACCATTCGAAACTCCATAGTCTTTCCCACTGTTGTGTGGTACTCGACGGACTGGAGGGGCTTGCAGGAGTGGTTGAATCGTGATGCAATGAGATAGATACTGGACTTGTCCCTAAACGCGAAGCTGGTAAGAGTTTTGTTAGCGTATTGACAAAACGTGGCGGCATTTATATAGGTAGATTTCAAAGACTTACGCGTTTGTTAGGAATATAGCCGCTCGATCTTCTTGATCGGGGTATCTCTTGTGGCCGTGCATGCGTTTGAACGCAGCCAGTAACTCGGGAGCTATCTTCTCCAGCTCTTCGTAGAGCGATTCGGGGTCTGCGGAGAACGTCGGTCTCTCCGCGAGAATCAACTGACCTTTCTTCAGGTCAGTCTTGGCAAAGACTCCCATCCCACCGAGAGCCGACTTCTTCACCTCGATGTACTGATTGTTGTACTTCTCGGGGTTTGCAAGGTGCTCGAAAGGAATCTCCCCAAATGGCGATATGTAATCGTTCGCCACTAAGTGATGGGTTGCTATGCTTGATTCTTCGATCTCGCAGCTTGTCTCTTCACTGTAGCTGGCCTCGCTTCCGGCTGAACCAGAAGAGGAAGCCGTCTCCTGGCCACCACTCACTGGGATAGTGGGTCTCTTCGAACTGTCTGTATCCGGCGCAGGAACAGCGTCTTTATCTGTCGCTGCTGCCTCCTCGTTCCGGTTGGATAGGCGGAATTTGTCGACGATGGAAATAGCTGCGGCGATTTGTTGCTTTAGTTCGTCGCATCTATTGTGGGGCTTGATCCCTTCGGCACCCTGCGTTGGGGTGGTTGATGGAGCCGACGAGACCTCAGCAGCGGCAGCCGAGGTATTAACCTCAGCGGCGTCTTTATTGACCTTCTCCATGGCGGATTCAGACGACATCCTAACGATACTAAGAAAGTCTTTGGGTTAGTCGAGAAGTAAAAGCATGATTGCGATGGAATTAGGTGTTTAATATGATAGGCCGATAGGTTAGAGTGGTGAGATAATGTGTGAAGTATCTCACGATATGTTATCAAGGGGATATTATCATAGATAAACCGTTGGACAATTACACATACCTAGTTGTATCGCTATTTGTTCAACAGGAACCCTCCTCCATCCTATGTCGACATTAGTATTGTTATTCATATTGAGGTGTTCAAGCTTTGTTTTTGTAAAGTTTGTTAAACAAAGTAAGTACCTACCGATGTTTCGGACGAAGGCAGGATGAACACCTGTGGTTCGGTGTAATAGAGGTTAATGAGTGGAAGGAGGAATTAATGTGAAGTTTGTTATGTTTGTGAAATTGATGGCATACGGAATGAACCTAGAGTAATAGGTGAAAAGCCGTAGAGTGCGCGCGCAATTAAGGGATTGAGGTTAGAGCCAAATTATGATTGGATATGATTGGATAAATATCAATACCTATTAGGTAGGAGAAACCGGCGAGATCGAGGTTGATATTGGCTACCTTATGTTGGTACTTATGAAAAACGACGATGTAAGAGAGGAAAGAGATGAAGAAAAGGTATGTAAAGCACATGTGTGCACAATCCCACAACGGACCACTGGCATGGCCCAAGCCAAGCTGCGGTTTCCGCGACAGTTTATTTTTATTTCATTGTTATTTTTTTCTCGCGCAACAACGGTTGCTCGTAGCAAACCATAACAATAGCTGGGTATTTACGATACGCGTAGAAATAACAGTCCGAAATCAAAACAAACGATAGCTAACTGAACCTAAAAGAATATGTACTTAAAGATGCGATACGAACGAGAATAAAAAATATAGATAAATACTTAAAATAAATGTTTGGTTTTGAAGAGTCTGGTATTATATATAGCTGATCTTTTTGGTCAGGCATTTTTCAAGATACTACTATCATACCTCCTAACCTTAAGGGGTATTAATATGTAAAATTAGCTTACGCACAAACTTAGTCGATGTCAGAAACAAGCAAATGGTAGGTTTGGGTGATTAGGTATTAGCCTTCATGTCGTACCTGCTGCTTAATATATATCAGCATGAACAGCAACAAAGAAGCTTGATTCCTTCAAGATTATTAGCATGATGACATAGGCTGCCTAATTAATTTAACCTCAACAAGAATTCATATCTGACAAATGTCTCCTTATCCTCACGTCATTCAATTACGAAGATAGCGACGTATGAGAATATTACTTCATACATGTCCAAAAAGCATATATCGATTCATCTCCATTTCATACCGTACAGTTACACCTACATAACGATCACCAAATCAACTGAGATTTCATACTAAGAGGTGTTATCCTTGCCGAGTCGTTATGCGATCTAGTCATAAAAGCGACCGTTCTCCTGAGCGGGCCTTGCACTTGCCGTCTCGTTAATATTGAAAGAGAAATATGGATGCTATTCTCTTGTGAGTTTCACTTGGCAATTCCTCTATGTCTATATACGTCAGGAATGCGCCGATGAGATTAGTCGTATCAGGTTATCGTGAGCCTCAAAGCTTGAAGAGGGAAACTATGGGGTGTGTAGATATACCTACCAAGCCGGATATTTCAGGCTTCGTTTTGTCTTTTAAAGTATGGGATGCCTCACTACTACCTACTCTTTTACTGCCCCCTTTTTTGTTGTAACCCACATTTGTTAAGTCTAGATGCTATTAACGAATAAAGAAAAGGGGAATTCATGATTGTGAAGTCAAACATTGGGTCCAGTCATTATTCAAAAAGATTTCAAGCCCCCAAAGTCTTTGGGGGCGGCACAGTGTCGTTCATCAAGAAATAGGGGGAGGGGTTCCAAAGGAGGCTGGATTTAGAACTTCGCATAAATTTGAACCAGTAAAACCGCTTTTTGCCTTGTTATATATGCCCATTATTACCATCATTATTCAATAGGGAGTCATACATAGCTGAGTCGAACCAGCGTCTATTATTTAGAGATCTGAGATATCTGAAGACTACGCCCCAATGTCACCTTACCACGTACTAATAAGCCTAATACAACAGTGAAGAGCAAAGCCTTATTTCTCAAACTAGGGGGATGTAGCCGAGGTAGGTGATTCTCATAAAGCGGAACCGACCGTGTATGGTTATTTCATCATGATCTGATATATATTTGGAGTACAAGATCATTGTAGCATATTTTCTTTAACCCTATTCAAGTGAACAGGAAGCTTGGAATCACTTCCTCATTAGGCACATCCACATCGCTCCACGTTAGTATAGTAAGTCACCCTTGATCTATCGCGATCTAGGATTCATGATGATTTCCCATGATATGACTCGAGCCAAAACGAGATTGCCCTTCCCTTAGGTTGCTGACATGAGTAATCTCTGACTGGACACGCGCATCTCGTTACACGGCAGAATGAACGGCTTACAGGACCGATTAGCTAATCATCTCTTATCGTCGTCGATTCCCTCTAGCAAAATATATAAATTGGCAGGAGCATTTAGCACTCGTAGGATCACTTACGATACATCCTCCGGAACACTTTGCCGAGGAGACTATCTAAGACCGTCTCCCAAATCTGTTTCCCTCTGAGTAAACCATGTAAGAGGTTCGTCCACGTGGTAGCTGAATGCTAGAATCACTGTTTCGTCGGGACTCCTTGGAGTCGGGAAAACGACATATCATTGGTTATGACATGAATAACTTCCTTACTCACGGCGTCGTCGTTGATGGAACATAGACTCCTGATTTAACTATGAACTGAAGAGAGATAGTTTCGGGATATGTCCCGAATGGGGTAGGTAGGACAAGTCCACGAGGCAAAATATTATACATCCAACGTTATACGTATTACCTAAAAGAGCATTCTCGAACAATCGAGGTAGCGGATAAGGTCGATTTCATCAAGGCGACCTTATAGGAGCCGTAAGCAGGATCTATCTAGATTACACCAGTTCCTGTAACGACGAGCCGGTAGTACGAGGCGGAGGTGCTTGAGATCATGCAGGTTTCCATTTAGCCCTAGCCTGATAATGATCCTAATGGAGTTCTATACCGAAACACGTTGACAATTGGTCCAAATAATCCTCTTGTTCGTGTCATGTACGGGGACGTCCTATTGAGGTAATATCACCAGACCATAGCAAGTCGTGTCACTATTGTTTCCCGACATAGGATCCGGGCGGTCAATTTAAAGTCTCATGTATGAAAAAGAATGCAGGAATTTAGGAAGAAAGCACTTCGTGTGGAGGAGACAAAGCAATATGAGGACACGAAGCACCGAGACTTAACTTTGTGTGTAGGAATATCTTACTAGAACTTGAAGAGGTACAAGGCGTTCCGGCAAAAATAACGGAAGGATCGATAAGCATACGACGCTGGCAATCCTCAGTGTAGTTCCCCGGGCTTTCAAGACAGGGTGTGTCACTTCACGAACCTGTCGGGACCGAACCCGGATCCGGATTCAAGGTGGATTGTCCACTCGAACGGGGAATCTAAAGAGAGGCGAGATTGTCTTAGTAAAAGGTGCGTAATCATCGCTGGCCTGACGATGACAAGGATAATTCTCTCCATGAGGAACTGTGGTAGATGGATGGTTTAATAGATGCGAGCTTGCTCGGAGCGATGGTACGAGTTGTATCACAATGTTTTGAGATCACCTAGGTAGCTGCCGACGAGAAATCTGATATTCACCCAAGTTAGCATGCGACGATTTCACCTTCAGTAGATAGTAACGAGCAGTAACCATATCGAGACATCGGATCCCGAAGTATTTGCTTTTCGAGTTTTAGAATAATGAGTTTAACACACAAATCGACTTTTATCTGGAAATATCTTGTGTATGTCGCGGATTGCTGTCAATTGAGCCTCCATTTGAAACATGAAACATGCAGCACTACTCAGAGATGTGTAGGGGCAGGGGTCCTCGAAGTTGACATGCTGAAGTAAGCCCGTGTTTTCCAAATGGGGACAACGAAGGCGAAATGGTGCAGAGGCGACATTGCTGCATACCTAATGTTACGCAACCCGGTGACCTTGTGTAGAAGGCGACCAATGTGAGGGTCAAGCCTGGGTATGCCCTGATGATGCGAGTAATTTGCGATCACCGGCCACAATGACGGGGTACGGCTGAAACGATTGAGCAAACTGCAGATAGGCGAGTTGTATTATTAGAGGATAAGTATAGTATGTTAGCAAAGATACCTAGTTCAATACAATGCAACAATCTGGGGTGCGCTTTCATGATGTTGGTTGTACGTAGCTGAGACGCGGAAATCAAACTTCGCTATTGACGCAACTGGAATCAATTTTGTCTTGTAAAGTCCCGTTTGTTTAAACCGAGACCTTGGTTTCGAGAACAGAAAAAATTGGCTGCTATAGGTTCGCCGTCTCTAATGGGGTTATGACGAGAATGCTGATATCTCCCTTGCTAGAGGAATGCTATATGAATGCGTCGTAGGTAATTTTATGCAATTTGCAGAACTTTAGCCATGCCAATATAAATATTAATGGGCTGGTCGTAGGAGGGCGGAGGGCGGTTGGTTAGTTGACGCGCATGACGTCGACGTAGTAACACAAGTTCCTTGCATAATAAGGCAGATCGAGGATGGCTGGCATGCAAATAACTTTCCAGTGTATGACAATGGCTGCAGCTAGGTCTGAGAGTGATCTGCATGTTAGCTGGTTAGGTATTTTCGTTACCACCTGCGACCTACGGTTGCAAGTAGTGTAACAAATGCCCGCCGCATCGGGATCGCGACGCTCGGTACTTGGGAAAGTCACATTAGTCAGCTATTCATACGGTGGTTTGGTTATGCTGTCGAGACCTCGGGACTGGCGTCTCACTACCTATCTCCCAGGTGATGGTTCGTGACGATGATTAACGTAGATTCAATACCCCTGGTATAGCGGCAATTCGTGTAGGATCAGCAAGGAGTTTCAGGCCGGGGTTGGCGGTAGAGTCTTCAATTGGTTCAGGAACCCTGTTAAGAGGAAACATTTCAAAGCCGGTGCGGCTCGGAACCGTTCGATAAATAGCCGTCCTAGTCAAATATCTAGATCGTTTTTGAATCCCGCGAGGCGGAAATGTTTATCCACTTCTGGATCTTGGTTCCAAGTCGGAATGGGACCCGACAAAGTTTTCATATTCCTTCTTGTCGCGCGTCACAATCTTGTGGTCTCTAGTCGTCGTTCCTTTTTATGACCTGTGGCTGGAACGATCATCTAACCATCTTATTCTCAGCTTCCAATCATGACCTGGAATTGCTTGGTAGTATAGGTGAAATGCCCCTTGGACGATGTTGTAGTGAGGGATTCAATCATGTCTTGAACAATCCTGTGATAGATAAACCCCTGTTAAATGAGCATGTTAGACGCTTCTGAGAGAACCAGAGGGTTGATCTTAGTTGGGCCGTCTGTCGGGTCCGTAGAGGCGATGTGTTGTTGCCTAATAGTAAGTATCGTCGTAATGCAATATTAATCAACAGGAAACAGCCATTCCGCATCGTGAGCCGAGAATAGAAGCTCAAGATGGCCATTATGCATATGTCATAAGCTGGCGAATGCAACGTGGTTCATCGTACTTGTTGCCGTTTCAAGGAGGCCTTAGGGCTGGCTGTCTAGGCTTGTTCTGGAAAGAAAATAGAAACTTCTGTATTGCTACCTAGGTAGCTAACGGCCGTTATTGCCGGGTGCTATCAGTAACTAGGTATGTATTATGTATCTCGTGGTCGCAGAATTTTTGAATCCTGTCAGTTGGCCCACCCCACGTGCGGTGAGACTTACATAGTTCTGACAGCAAAGTCAGCAATGACATGGCGCACTAACGGTGGGACGAGAGAGGGAGGCACGGTTAGATGTGAGAGCTGTCGAGGCACAGACTACGGAATTAACTGACCTATTCTGGTCGATGGGGTCAGGGTCTACTTATTCGGCCTGCTCGGTAGATGGGGTATTACTGAGTCTGGATGTTAACGGCCGGTTTGGAATAGTTGATATCGAAATAGTAAATGTATGGTTCGAGGTATTAGGCACGAGGGTTGGCAATACTAGGTAGGTTGGCTGCATAGGGGATGAAAGATGCTTGTTAGGGAAGGATTAAGGATTCTGAGATAAATTCCTCTGAAGATTTTGAGTAGGGGGCTCTTTAAGTTATTATTGGCTTTGGAAGCGCGCAGACTTTCCCAATCGAGGATAGGCATGTGGCTTAATCGGCCCCCACGTAGCTTGACTGATTGATTACCTCACCAACTTTAGATATGGGATGGAAAGAAATATGGAAATTTAGTGTAGGCAGGTGAGGCGAGGCAAGGCAAAGACAAGGCAAAAGGCAGGTACGGTGGGATTGGTGGGACGGAGAGTAAAGTCAATGTCCATAAGGTTACGTATTTCCATGCATGCTTATTAGATGCATATTGACGGCTGTCAATATCAGGGCTGTCTAACATCCATCAGCTCTAGTCTCTATTATGCATAGATCGATATCCACTAACATTTACGTCGCACTTGCCCTAGAAATATTCCAATATTCCATTATTCTATTTTTTACGTGCACTAACACCCGCAATGTATCTCTTCCAAAGTTACCTAACCGTAATGGGTGACCTACTGTGGCCCTCCAGGGCTATTATAGGCCCGGACATGTGCCTGGAGGCACCCATTGGGTGGAACCATAATACCTAAAGTTAGTGCCTGGTACGTTAATGTAACAGTGGCACACGGGATTTACAAGGCGCATGTCGCTTAACGCTTAGCTTCCACGTAACCTACAGTACAACCTGCCGCGCATACTACAACGTCGTCTTTAATGTTTCTTCCATCTTCTTTTTCGCCTTCTACCTTCTCACTTACCTTACCGGTGCTTGAAACTACTTAGAGTTATTAAGCAACTGCATGCTGACCCAGACTACCGGATTTGGCGCACACTCCGGTAGTGAAGTTCCTCTTGGTTGCTTTCTTTCCCATGACACGTCCACCACGATCATGCTTCTTCGTGGCCCTACTCATTCCCATTGGACTGGGCCCCCGATCGTCGATGTCGTAATTTCAAAGAGAGATCTATGTGGTTATGGGGACGAAACGCTGTGGTGTCTACTAGTCATACCACGATGTATATTCGGATCTGATTGTTTCATCCATCCAGATTGGGTTCTACTCAGTCTAATACAGTTCGACTTGCATATACGGTATTACGAGAATGCATATTTCATTCTCTTCTCTATAGTATGTGATAGCCCTATATTCAGCTGGCCTGTTCATGTCCCGCTACGCCCGAGACCATCTAGTTACGCAGTAAGTGCGGCGTATCTAGCCACCGATCGTCAGCCCGATGCTACGGTAATATCATTCATGGCTGTTCCTCCTAAGTTAGGCAAAGGTATTCGCCCTCGGTAGCGCGTTTTCTGTTAACGCCGATTCAGTCTCAACCGTCGCCGTATGACTAACTACACTCATTTTCTTTTGTATTCCTCTTTTCCTGTCGAATGCAACCCATCTGGGCCACTTTCAGGATCCAATCCTAGTATACTCTCGTGCCTAGTCAAGGCGGATGACCTAGGTACAAGGCGCAGTTTGAATAACCCGGACCCCAACCAACACTCTTAGCCGCGACAACGTCCGATTTTCTTGGTTTCACCGGAGTCTAAACCCATTATCAAGCATTCCCGAAATCACGTCAAGGATGATGTCGGTCCTGACTCCGGAACTGTTGCGGCACATCACTGACTTGTTGCCGCCCTGTTGGGTCTTGCCTGTTCTTCTAGCTCCAGTCATTCCTTCTTCGACCTAAGCCTAGATTCCAATTGTTTCATTCTTTTCCGCTAGTCAGTGCTGTGCTAACCGGTCCAAGGTCGTTGATATACACGACGAGGCATACTCATGTAGGCTGACTGGTTTAATATGAGATCCGTACCTTAATTAATATACCCCTTATACCCCCCTTGACTATACTAATGTGGTGGATCTGGGGTGTGGTCGACGGAATCCTGCCGTAGGGCTGAGGCAATGATCTAATCTACCGTGGGTGTCCAATTACTACATGGCAAAACCAATGTCGAGACACCAAATCGTCTAGTTACACATGAATAGACTATATAAATCTCATGCTCCCTCCTGGTTATTGAGCCTTTCCCTTAGACTCATCTCAAGCCACTACAATCCTTTCCCTTCTCCTGCCTAGAACACCTGTTCTCATACACCTTCGGCATTTCAGTCTATCCATATATTCCTACGATACACTCGTCATCATATCTAGCGACCTCTGGCTTCTCGAGCATTAGGTATGACTTGCCTTCCTAACAAGTCGCAGTTATCAAGATCATCTTGATCACAATTTCCTCGGTCTTGTTTGATACTAACTTCAACTCTTTTTAAGACGAAAAACATCACCTTCACCATTTTGGAACAATACTTAGAGGGAGAAGACTCGTCCTGTTTAAGAAACGAGTCTGTCTAAACCCAAGCGGTCAACCACGAAAACCCTAGAACAGCGACTAAAGCGGATTGAAAATATACCAGGAAACTAAGAACACGTTACCCAACCGCCCAACAGCCCCGATACTCCCAGAACTTCCGATCGGAATATAGTACGACTACGACAAAATGCCTGAATCAGGACCTGAAGTCCCTCCCACCGAGACTGGCCCTAACAGTGGTGAATCTGGCTCCGAAACCACCACCAGCCGTGGCAGAAGCCGTAGCGGCTACAACTGAACCCCTCACCTTTATCAACATCTAGCACGAGGCATGGAAGGAAGGAGTTTAGGGGTTCGACGGATTTCTTTCTATTTTCGCTTCTCCATTCTGGTTTAGAAATGTTCTTTAGCTCGCCGGAGTTCCAGGAGAACTAGTTTTTGTACGACCACCAACATGCCCAATCGATGTTTTCCTGGTCGACAAGGCATGGTCTCATCTTCTCCCAGTTCTTTTGAGCTGCCTTTTCCCCTGCTTGGCCTTTTGATCTCGGGCGTTTTTCTTCGCATCTAGAGGTTTAGATACACGTTAGATATAGACGGTGTCTTCGGTTTGCCCCGAAGTCTATCTGCGCAAGCAGCAGCAGCACACGGGAGACATACGGGGTATTGAATAGAAGTTTTCATCCCATATTTTAGGTACTGCCTTAGTAAAGCACTCATATGACAGTAGTGTCTCCGTAGTCTCGTATACTCGCAACTCTCATGACGCGTCCGAGTGACACAGGTACTCATACGTGGTGGGCATGTTACCGACAACTCATAAGAATTGAATTATTCTTTTTCATTTCTACGTGATATAAACTCACTCATGACCGTGTGAATCTAGTACGCCTACGCGGAATCTGCCTTTGCTTGTGGCGCTTACTTAGTAGCCTAGTTACGGCGTCGCTATCGCACCGCCGGCAATGTGCCGCTGACTCAAACCACAAGTATGGATACCTAACCGATTATACCGAACGGTGTGCTCTAGACTGACGATTCTATGTTTGCCGCACGGGAAGGGCCGCCCCCATGATTACGTACTCATCGGCCAGCTTATTGGGGGCCAGGGCCACGGCTCTTAGTATGATGTTACGGTCTCTGGGGTCTAGTTTCATGTGTGTCCCTATTTCTCAGCTTAGGTAATTTCGTGCTTCCGTAATTTTCGTATGTTACCCTACTTGCCCACTCGGCGAGAATCCGTGGTAGGTGTTCTGCATGTCATATCTCGCTTGTCTGTGGTATCGTTCGTGCTGACGACATAGACTAAATACTCAAAACCAGTTTGATTGGCCATGTCTTAACATAGAAATGTTTTAGAAGACTCACTAATTTTAAACACCTACTTAACACATCACCGACTCTTGAAGCATCGCGGCTATCATATTCAGGATAGGGGTTGGACCCTAAGACCTTACTATCTACGCGATGGAACATAGCTTCTTACCGACACGGCACTTCCGAAAGGTTGGATTGATGGCACCTATAATCCTAGTCTGAATGTCTTTTGTTAGTTGAGTATACCACATAAAGTTCTCACTGTTATCTGGGCCGACCTACGTAGAGTCAATGTTAATGAACCAACAGCGTCCCAACCGCGCCCACCGATTCGACGACGGACATATTCGACACCGTAGCCCTTTCAATCATATACCGCCCGGCATCTTAGGCATTTCCAAGTCTTTACCGCACAGAATCGGAGATCTTCCCCGATTTGATCTTCCGCGTGGATAGTCGAGTCGTTAACCGTCCCACTAAAGTCAAGTAATAACGGTTCTCAGACCGCTAGGATGATATTGGATTTTGAACCACGCAGTGATGACAAATGCAATGGCAATGCTGGCAGTGTTGGCTCGCGTTGAAGTTTTAATTCCCGGCGCCTTGTCCCTGTCGAGCACTGTTGAATCAAGGGTCATATCTCTTTGCTTCATTGTCATGTCAAATCTTCGCGGAGTCAAGGGGATCTTCCGGAGCGGCTATCCACCCGGACTACGGGACCTTGCAGCGACAGATATCCAGGGATACAGGTATCATTTAATAATCTCCATTCTCCGAAAGTATCATCGAGTCGGCTAAAAAATCTAACAGGGGAGGGCCCGTGATAAAAATTAGCTATGAAAGCCTTTATCGCGCTAGCCCCGCGCGCCGCGCCCCTCGTATTTCTTGGTGGCTGAGTAAGGGGCCGGGCGGACATGAGCATGGGCTTGACTTTCCTACCAGTCTGGTCCCTAGGGTAACTACTGGTACCTAGTAACAGGATAGCTCTGAAAACTAGCTTATAAATATCTAGGGCTGCCAGGTAGATTGACATTCGCCTGGCCTTGATGCTCGGTAGTGAAGCTCATTGAATTGATTGGCAGGATAGGAAGCTGGCCCTGTTGGCACAATACTGTGATGTGAGAGCATGGTTACATGAAGCCCCTGATCAGATAGTGCAAGGTTGATTGGGTCTGGAACGCTATTTCCATCGTGAGGCGATAATGCTGAGTTATGGAAAATTTCAAATATACGAAATTGCTTCATTGCAATGGAATATAAGCTAAGACATCAATTAGTAAGACCCTTCTGTGGCTATTAATAGTCACTGATGTCAATATATAGTTCTTAGTTAAGGGAAAGATACCTAATTCAATCACACCGGCGCCGTTGCCGTGGGTTAATTCCCCGGAAACTCTATCGGGCTGTCGGGGTACTAACGTGGCAGTGGGTCCAGCCCATTGGTAACGAACCAGGGCTTGAACATTAAAAAGGGGGTATGTATTATGTAATATACCCCTGAACTTGTCGAACACAAGTGTGTATTCAGATAGCAGGTAAAATACTGATGATTAGGTATCTTTCTGTTCTTCGGAGAGAAAAACTCTTCTTCTGACTAGAGGTGTTTTGTAGGAAATTACCCCTTACGCTATTCCTAATTAAGATGCGGAATAACCTCGGTTGTATCTGACAGAACTCTACCTGCTAACTAAATTTCTAAAGGTTCAACATTTAAACCAGCCAAATTTAACATTTTTACCAACGGCGTTTGATATTAATCTTCTTCTTCTTCTCTACATGTAAGGCGCTTTCATGATGGGACGTTACGCTTCACTCGGTCATTGAATGAGTTACAATAGATGTTGCGAAAATTCTTCACATGTTGTTATTCGCGGCTGTTCTACGCCGCAGACCTGCTTGCGGATGCCCCGTCCCCTGGTTGCCTTTACCGCGTAAGGCCGGATCTACCGCATAGGGAGGATCTCAGGATGCAAGTTTTGCTTACCTTAGGCAGGCAGCTGGCAGGTAGGCAGGTAGGTACACATCCATGATTCCGCACTCAAAGAGTAGCAGCCGCGAGAGTTCAGGAAAGAACCGCGCATAAACGAGCACCTCCTTTTCTAGGAACTGATATGACAAATCAAGTCTCTCAAGAACCCTAAATCCAGCACGGGAAGTAGATTGAATGCAACGTCACAGGTTTCACGGTCGGGAATAAGAGTTCGCGACTCGCTATAGAAGCCTGTACGAATATACACCGATTAAACAATCGGTACTCGGTCTATTCTCTAATCAATTTCGCTATCGGAGGTAGAGATGCTATCCTACCGCCCTCTTTCGTAACGGTGGACCACGCCTCTATGTACGTCAGAATTACAGCGCAACCGACCTCGCATAGCAAGCTTCTGTTTAATGGATGCAATTACTAGGTGCTCAAGCTTTTGCCCCAATTAGGTAGTATATTCGTTCATTGGAGGTTATTCATTGCGGCTTCTCGGCCTCCCGCCTTTTTTTCAGCCGAAAGCCCGGCTTCGCGGACAGCATCCCATGCATGGCGCGTAGGAATGATATCAGCGCGTGCCACCCTTAACTCCGTAATCGGTAAGCTCTCCGAAGAGACTTAATGCTGGATCGGTACGATCGGCTTCGTCCCCGGAATCGGTAAGTATGACATCTATGGTATGACGTGGCTTGGGATTTGCACTTTTCACGGGCATGGCGCCTATCCCGGACATCGATCTCTCGCATATCTTGACGCCACGCCTAGGTTAGGGGCACCGATTCTGCAAGGGATACCTCAAGCTGTCAAGAGCCATTAGAACTTTTTGAACGGAGCCCAACACTTCTTTTTTAACCAATCTGTGAAATGGATGGCCCCCTGGAAGTCGTAGAACCTAAAAAGCACGGGGGTAAGATAGTCGCTACCATCCTATGATATTTGTATGCCTTTGATAGGGAGATCCGCAGGCGTATTTATGGGAAATAGTAGAACAGAACCTTCCAACACGCCCTACTTCTACGTCAACAAACTTGACGACAAGAGCCCTAGGCACCCCTTAGTGATATGGAACCACTTCTAATCAAGGGCTGCGAGTGTAGCATAAAGAACACGAACGACTTCTCAGGCGTAATGCATAAAGCAGAATATGGACTGTATGTCATTATAAACCACGCCACGGTTATAAAAGGAGGGGGTATCGCGCCGGGCGAATAGTCCCAGCCAGGCCTGAATATCACAGCGTCAGATTTAAGAGCGATTAACTCACAATTCGTGGGTATTCTCTATTTCTATGAGACACAGATATTCGAACAAGATAACACCTTGCTTAATGGCTAAATAACTTCAGATTCCCAATAAAACGCACTTATTGCCGCCTATCGTCGAGTCGAAGTGTTAATCAAAATCCCTACCTTCGCATTGATTCCGCCTAACACCTAACTAGTTATACGATAGAGAATGGCGAAACCGATTCAAAATACGACGAGCCCACACGCCTAGCAAACAAGAATGCGTGCATATCCCTTAGCCTGTAAACCCCCAATCCCATCTACCTTCAGTGGGTAGGTTGATCTAAACCGGGTAGAGGAAAACGCGAATTAGGCACTGCGTTTCCACTGCCATATCCCAGCGTGTCGAGCAAAGATTTCTCAACGTGGTCTGGGCTCACTATATTCCATATCTCTTCCCTCGATTTCCACGTCGACGCATTTTTATCCGGTCCCCGCGGGGTGAGAGGGCAAAGCGTCCTGCAGTCCTTGCACCCAGAAGTAGCGTCGCTGAGGATCTGCAAACAGTTACATAACCAGAACCGACCTCCTGCCCGCGTAGTTAACTCGTCCCCTGGGTTGTGGCAACCCGACTTAATACCGCAGTATATGCAGAACCGGCGCAGGTTGACGACCGACTCTACGTCCAATGGAGAAGGCCGCAGCAACGCCTGGAGGGGCTGGTTGCTGGCGAAGACGCCAGCTGGGAGGACCCGTTTGCACCACATGTAGCAGCCTAGATTTGGTGGTTTCTCGGTGTAATGCTTTATGAAGTCTCTTTCGGCGCGCAGCACTAAGGAGAGCTGCGTCTCGTGGGGTGCGAGATACGGATCGATGATTCTATACAGCGCCTTCGACTGTTGATATAGCCAGATAAGGTTCTCGTATGGGACA
Source organism: Jackrogersella minutella (assembly GCA_022578535.1). NCBI lineage: Eukaryota > Fungi > Ascomycota > Sordariomycetes > Xylariales > Hypoxylaceae > Jackrogersella > Jackrogersella minutella. Next base: position 125,186 of record MU388238.1, read on the forward strand.
TACTGGCATATTCGGTTGATCACGTTTTGAGGTAAAAGCTCCAGACGAGTGGCATTCTTTGGTATTGGTAACGGTACTGTAATGACGTTGAGGTACTGGCGTAGAGTCCCCTTTGATAACTGACAAGCGAACCACTGGACGCGCGTTTCATGGGTTGTATTCGATATATGGGCCAATGGTGGGAGCGGTTGCTGTTGCCGTGGATCTTGGACTGCTGCCGGATTCTGGCTGGATATTACTTGCATCCATGGTCGCCGGGAAGGTTGTTCGTTATCAGGCCTTCCATATGCCGCCGAGGAGGAATACTGGGCCCTTTCCTTTTCGCTTCCAATAGCCATACTGAAACTGTGAATCCTATGAAGCAGCGCGCTGCTAGTACGTTTGAGCACTTCTCGCTAGAAGTACCCTAGTAAGTTGGAGAGGAATAAGATACAAGAACTAATATGTATGATGTAAAGAGTATATGTTGGGGAAGTTCGGATATAAAACGTGGAGTTGTAGATATATATGTACATATATACTAAGTGAATTTAACCTTCAGAACAATCACTTTCCTAAAGCAGTCGGTAGCAGCCCAGTGGCTCTCTGCAGTCTCCTTCACGGGAGACGCCGCAAAATACCCCGAAAGTACTGTATTCACGTTCAGCTTGGCTGAGACAAACTGCAGGGCTTCGATGCAACAGAGCTTCTCGATCCTATAATCGTGCATCGTAATATCGAGATACGGCAGATATGACCACTTGTTGCCTAATGCGTGATTGCTTACCTGCTTCGACTAGGATAGCAAAGCCCAATCCCAGCCTAGCAGTCCTGTAATGAACTGCTTACGGCCACACCCCAGCGCCCATCGCATCATATGACATATGGCTTTAACCAGCTTTCTGGGAAATAGGGTATGCTTATTTGCCGGGGCGAGGCCTCACAGGAGGCTCGCCGCTAGTGCCAGTTCATGAGGTAGTAATGCACAACACCAAGGTACTGCAGCACGCGTGTATCTGCGAGACTAAAGCCATAGGCGTAATACCATTGGGCATCAACACGCTTGCTTACCTCAACTTTCTGCAGAAGTGGACGGTGCCTTTTGTCGACGCGTCCGGTAGGGGTAGCTGCCTATATCAGTTCTCACCTACAGGTACTCATCCACATCTTTGAATGATATATGACAGTATGAACCAGGTAACAGGTGACAGACCTTAAAGGGTCAACTTATGGTTCATTCGCCAACGTGTTCATTATGAGTCCACAAGCCTCGAGACATATCGATATCCCCTCGTCGAGCCTTGGTTAAAGAAATATTAAGCAGTAAATATTGGCAACGGAGTTTTTTTTTCTCTTTAAGTGAGTACCAGTAACTGGTTTGTATATTCATTGTTAATCGTTCCTCCAAGCCGACGGCTCGATAGTGGATTTGAGGGCTGATGCATACGACATGTGGCACATACCACATTTAATACAAAGAAAAAGCAAAAAGACGTGGGGCAAAAGATGACCACACCCTTCGGTAGCTGCTCGGTGTTTGAGGAGCATTAGCTCGTTTAAGGATGTGGTGGAGATACTGACTGGAGATACGGTCAGAAAAATATCGAAACGTGGGTGCCCCATCTGCAATTAAAACCAGGATATGGCAAATGTGATAAGTGATGGAGGGCGTTCGATGGTTGTCCGGAAACCTGGCTACCCGGAGGGTAGTCACTTGACTCTCATGCCACATTGAAACATGGAGGAGCGAAGAGCTGGGGAGAAAGACACCCATCCCGCAAGCCCAGTCCGGAGTGTTAGGACCTATCAGTTCTTAGCGCCGCGTAGTCCATCTAGCCCCAACATACGAGGCAGATCGGTATTGCTTTTTAGTCCCTCCCGAAATCTCGGGACGGTTCAGCAAATCTCGTCGGGTTACGCTGAGAAAGACCCATGATACCCCATACCCATGAAGGTCTACATCAGACCATAAGCTTGATCCCAGTAGGAAACATGACCGAATTTCTGGGACTGGCCACGTTATGGGCAAGCATAGATCCCCTCAGGACTAGGTAGAAATCGGTGAAGGTACCGTAACTAAAGAAACAGGAAGGCTCGGGCCGGTGTGATGGCCTTATGTATGCATCCCTTTTTGGGGTGTACGAGCGGGATGGAGGTGAAGGTTAGTGGCCCAGGACCAAAGGCCCCGGTCGATGCAGGACTAGGAGGCGGCTTCCCGAAATTCGGACGAATGTTTAACGTCCCGAACCCGACAGGTCGTGTCGATAACATTTCCCTCGACTTCCACTGCGTGGCCCATCGATCTTAACTGTCTTGAGTTACACCGCTGCAGATTATCTCCACAACTATTCCGGGATCTTGAGAGACAGGGCTAGATTCACGAGTCGATATCGATCAACCCCATTCAGTGGGGGTGTTAGGGGTGACCTTACTGCATGCCTTATTTTGGATATTGGCGGAGGAAACTTCTGGATGAAACGATCTCATCTCTGCACGGCCCATCCCGTCTGTACTAGTGCTGACATAAGAGATTGCTTTAGAACTTTGATCACATTCTATATACGTAGGTCGTTGTGGGATAAGTATTTGGTTACCTATACATACAAGGGGCATAGAAGTGGTCGCGTGCGGACTTGATTACCCCCTTTCCTACCTTCCCCATGACCACCAGCTACCAGAGACATTTAGAATGCGCCTTAGTCTTGCATAAGAGATCCTACCTATTTAGGCCTGATACAGCTGTCCACCGTATCGTTTGGTGGCCAGGCTGTTCACTGCATGTTTATGTATGCCACTTTAATAGTTAGGTATTCATTCGTGGGAATGTATAGTACCTATACGAACTGGATTCACGTACGTACTAAGAACCTCATTTACTTGGAGATAGCTACCTTTTGAGAATTTGGCGCGATAAAACCTATGTCTAGTCCTTGGTACCGAGCAATCACCGCAATCAACTGCCATAATCTGTACTCGCTGCTTTTTCCTAACCCAGAATACCCTATCCTGAGTGAAAGTACGTACTAAAACCACAAATATTGACAACCCAGAATAAGGGGTAGTATGCGTGGGATTAATTTAGAAAAGAGTGAACTAAAATCTTCGACAACACCTCGAGAGACTTGAAGAGATCCATTAGTACAATATCAAAAATCAGATTGAGATATAGGACAGCAAAGAGAAGCTAGATATAGAATATTTTCATAGCGGTCAGGACGCACATACACGAGATGAATCCTACCTTGATCGACCAAACAAGTCTGAATTCATTCTCAAAGATCAAGGTTAACCACTAAATTTTGGAACCTGAGTCAATGTACGTGTTAGTGGCTGGTACCGCATTGTAGTTATAAAAGCTTGTCTACGTCAACTCTAAGGTTAAAGCAAATTGTGAGGTGCTCAGAAAATTCGCATTATATTAATTAATGATAGCAAAAAAAGCTCATATGTCGCTATTACTATTTCTTTTTCATTGCAGCACTCACCTCTCGGCGAGGATGATTCCATCAAGGGGTAGTACGCTATGCCGACCGATAATGGGGATAGAAATTGGTTTGTACGGTCATACTAGACTCAGGCCGGAAAGTTTCAGGTGAATCAAGAGAAAATGGCTGTTGTTGCGAGAGTGGTATTTTTAGAAGAGAGTACAGGTTGAAGAATGAGAGAAGATAATGAAGGACAAGTTTGAAGGCAGAAGACGAATAATCAAGGCTTAACCATTCACCCAACTTTACATCTGCAGCTTTCAAGCCTCCTACAAATTAATGCAACGTCATTGAGGCCAAGTGGAAACCAGTGCATTTTCCCCATTGTTGGAAAGTCTAGCGATAATTCTCAGCCACGAAAGTTCAAACTCCGAATAATCTACAGCCCAAGGCAAGCTTTCTCCAAATACTGTTGTGAACCTAGGTAAGGTAAGTCTACACACAGGCAAGTATCAACGTGCTCTTATATTATTTTACTTACCGGGCACGAGATACTATGCTAATGGTATGGAGTCTCTTACCTTTGAAAGACTTAAAAAAGACTATTCCGACATTAAGTGGTAGAACTATGTAGGTTAAATAACAGGATACACTTTGATATTAATTAGAGATTGATATTTCTGCTAATGCGAGTTGATAATCTACGACTATTTACAAGCAGCATTCTGTCCAAATTTAATCAAGACGTCAATGATACATATCTTTGGTTGTTAGTAACTAATTACTGCATCATGGCATCAAGTTGTGCAAGTAAGGATCGCGACAAAATTACCATGACCTCGATAACTCCTTTTTCCTCCTCCATATGCATAAACTCATATTGAGCACGTCTATTCTGCATGCTGAAGATCGAGAAAAAAAGACCTTCAATCGTTTGAAAAGGCTGTTCTAAGGAATAATTTCTAAGCAGGAAAGGCTGACAGATATTCTAGAATCTAGATAGATTTTATTTACGATTGGTTGTCGACGTACGTGATACTGCTATGTTGCGCATATCTAAATTTGGCAATGAAGGGCTGAATCGGAGTCCTCTGATTCGTTACCAACAGAGATTACGGGTCCCATAAGCATGACAGTACGGAGTTCGGAATACTTCCATTTTTGGGAATCGGAGTTCCGTCGAATCTGGTTTAGATCTTGCTTGAGACACGGGGCACCTCTTGATTACTTGGATTTCCAACTTTCCTATCTCACTTTCTCTTAAATACACGCTGTTCATCTCACTTGAGAAAGAAATGAGATCAAAGACCTTCTACCTGGTTCAAATAACTAGGTAATGATGGGTGGCGAAGTGCACCACCACCGTGTCTCGGATGAGTTCTCTGAAGCGACCCCTTTACTTGGAGACGACCGACCTCGACGGCCCACACATCGCCCGACGCTTTCAGTGACATCACTCCCAAGCATCCACGTCCCCAAGGTTCACAATGGCTGGACCGTTGTGAATCTTCTCTGCGTAATCGCATTCATCGCATCTTCCGCTACGGGATTTTGCGACATCCCTGTGATGCGAATCGTGGAAGATGTAATCTGCAGACATTACTTCGGCCTTAAAGAGAGCGCGGATGCTCCGATCGACGAGCAAAATTGTAAGGTGGATGCGATTCAGGAGAAGGTGGCATTTATCATGGCTCTCTCGAGTAGCCTTGACGCTGTTGTCGGGTTTATTGCGGCGTTCCCATGGGGTCTTGCGGCTGACAGGTACGCGGCATGTCCTCAGAAGCTCCTAAGTCGAGCAAGTCAGCTGACAGCAGTAGAATCGGACGGAGGCCCGTATTTGCCATCTCCCTGTCCGGAATGCTAATCAATGTTCTCTGGGGTATGGTAGTGCTGTATTTCCATACTACACTCCCGGTTGAGTTGATCTGGCTCGGGTCTGCTGGCTATTTTTTGGGGGGCGGTAATGCGGTTCTTGTCGGAATCATACTTAGTATGATCACCGACTCAACGACTGAGGAAGAGAGGTTAGTTCTCCCCATTAGCCTCACCCTATTGGCGACTAATTCATGTATAGGGCCGTTGCATTCATGCGTCTTCACGTCGCCAGCTTAGCTGGTAATCTCATATCCCCGGCTGTATCGTCTCTCATGATGAACAAGGTTGGTCCGTGGCCACCGATTTGGATTGCAGTTGCCCTCGTCATTATAAGTGGCATCACTTTCCTGTTCGTCCCAGAGACGTTGAGGCACCCGCACGGCCAAGAAGATCCCCAGGAATCGGAAGCTGATGAGGATCAAGCTACCGGTCTCAAGTCACGAGTGTCACATGTTGTCGCCCGGTTCAAAGAGTCGTTATCAATACTCAAATCCCCATCCCTTATCCTTCTTCTTGTTACGTGCCTAGGATCGGCCCCAATCCTGTATGGGACACTCCAGTTCATGGCACAGTTCATCTCGAAGAGATACAACATCAAGCTTGCCCAGTCAGGCTACGTCCAGTCCAGTTATGGCGCCGTTCAGGTCGTTCAAGCACTCATTATCCTGCCGTGGCTCACGCGGCATATCATGAAGGACACGGTACCGGCGAGATTCCGAGCCCCCGATGAGCACCATCGCGACCTGTCTCTTGCGCGATGGTCATTCAGCATCCTGGTCGTGGGCGTACTCATCCTTGGCCTGGCCCCGACCCTCGGCGACTTCATATTCGGCCTCGTCTTGATGGCCCTAGGTTCTGGCTTCAACAGTCTGACCAGAAGTCTCATGAGTTTATACGTCGACCCGGAACATCGGTCCCGACTTTTCAGTCTTGTGGGTATGGTGGAAGTCGTCGGTAGCGTGTACGCTCAGCCTTTTCTTGCGGGTCTCTTCGCGCTCGCGCTGAATCTCGGTGGCGGCTGGATAGGACTGCCGTATTACGGGCTGTCGATCCTTGTTGCAGCCACTGGGTCCTTGCTGTACTTCGTCAAGGTACCTAAGGAGATCAGGGATTCATCATCGACACGCGGAGATGGACAACATCGGGGATAGGCGTTTAGATTATTAGCTGGAGCGAATGCATAAAATAGAATAGATCCGGGCAACTAGAATGGCACATCCGTATGTTAGATGACATCAGTATAGGGAGCTTCTAGAGGCAGCTAGAGAATTTTTTAATGGGTTCGTGTTTAGAATGGAAGATTGATTTCAGATATCAATCTGGATTTGTCCATTCTATACTGTATTGGGGAATCACGCATACAATATAAACGCGTCTTGACCCCCTTTTGTATGACCCCTGACCCCACCAGAGATACATGCACCCCTTAAGCCTCGGTTAGATCTGGACAATACGTATATTTTGTTTATCGTGTCTCAGGATAGCCCTATCTCAATCGGAAAGGCTCTTAACCATCATAGTATGGTATTGTATACGATGTTTCATATACATAGGAAGAAGTTGAGGCGTTTAATAACTTGGTAAGAACTTGGCTTATTTAATAGCCTTTTAACGTCAATAACACCTTGTCTTCATCTCGCTTCTTAAGTCGTTCACTTGAGATAGAATTAGATATAAAGAATATAAAATAATAACATCGTGTATGAAAGAAACCATCTTATGATCACTATAAGATAGAACACTCTAAGCTACGTGAGTTTGACAGTCATAAAATTGGTATAGACTCTCAATAAGTAAATATGAGGCATTATTGCATACGAATCACACGGAGAATATTGCGGTGTGGAGAGACGAGGGTAGTAATAGACGATCACTTGAAGTCTAGACTTTACATTTTACTCTTACTCTTTTATTAATATGGCATGAAATGCAATGCGACCTAACCTTGTTAGTAGCTCTACAAAATTTGGATATTATTAAGATGAAGATATGTGTTGTTAATAATGGTCAAACACATTGGTCAATAGGGCCCCATCTACATAACAACATTGAAGCGGTCGATTTATTACCGAGCCTTTTGCCGGCTTCTAGATTCAATTGCCGCGGCAAAAATACTAGTAGTATTACTAGCCCCTTCCTACATGAATCCCGCCCAGGCCCTTATTTTCCATGAGAGACGGACATAATTACCTGAATGCTTCTAGGCGGCAAAGTCCGGAAAATATCGTTATTCTAAAAGACATCCATATTCAACTTGGAAGCATCGGAATCCCGGGATTTCTCTTGATTTGACCGACTTCGTGGTCATCTCCCTTACAGATTCAAGTTATCATGGGATCTGATGACTGGGACGGTTTACGAATGCTACTATTGGTCCTATTCGGCATCCGAAAGCTCCGACAAGGACATAACATAATAGTAGTATGGACCTTTCAGTCTATGCTAATATGCTAAGATCCATGCTAGTCCGATGCCGCATTTTGTGCGAGTCCCTGCATTACTCAGCCTGCTACTAATTTATGAAGTGTCGTCTTCGCTTGCTTGGTACGTACAAGTCGCCGGCCTTCCCGCAATGGGGATCGCCAAGGTCACCTAGACGTCTCTCCTTACATAGTACATACCTCTAGCAAGGTCTATGGAGCAGTCTATACCCCACAACCCCACGAACTTCTCCAATCCCGGGGCGGAATTTTCTCCCTTTCACCTTCAATTCACTTCCTTCTCTTGCGTGGAACATCATTGTCGGTGATTATGGATTATGTACCTGTCACGATGGCTCCAGCAAGTACTGGGACCGTGGAGCATAAGCCCAAGTCGACGGGCAAGATGCGCAAGAGAGCACCGAAAGCTTGTCTGTCGTGTAGGAGTCGCAAAGTGAGATGCGATGTCTCCCAACGCGGTAGACCGTGTATGAACTGTTATCTCGACAATGAGACTTGTGTCGTCACTGGGCGAGCATCCAGGCTGTAAGTATCCTTCCTACCTCTGCCCTTATGAGGCCTCTACTCATGCTCTTTAGCAGAAGGGGCCAGCGCGGTGAAAACGAAAATGCGGCCGAGGAATGTGCACATGGGAAGACCTCAGAAGACGTGGTGAACTCCCGAATCAATGGACAAACCCCATTAAGGACGAACGGGGAGAATAATAGTACTCCGGTACAGGAACTTCCTAGTTCAGCAAATCGCCCTGTGAACGAGACGAGTCCGGAGGAGGAGGCAGCAAGATGGAATGAACTTGCCCTTCCGCCGGAGACCGCATCAAACGCATTCGATGAACAATCTAACAGAAATCCGAGTCCTATTCCAATAGCTCCAGGTAAGGTCCCTAACAATCATGAGTTGAGTTTATCCTAACAGAAGCATTAGAAGCTGCAACTTTACCATTGAACACCTTCAATGCTTTCGCCGCCCCAGAGATTCCTCTTTGGGTAGGAGATCAACGTGTTACAGTGAACGCCGATGTCACGTATTCATACTATCCGTTCCTCAGCATCGACAATCTACACAACATCATGCCTCAAGATGTCAACTATCTAGAGTCGCAAGGTTGTTTCCGAGTCCCGACGAGAGCCATCCTGGATGAATTCGTGCAACAATATTTCTTGCACATTCATCCCATATTACCGATAATCAACGAAGGGGACTTCTGGGACATCTATTGCAACCCATCCTTCTCGGATGCCAACGAAAAGATATCCCTCGTGTTTTTCTCAGCGGTCTTATTCTCATCTTGTAATGTAAGTCACGCGACACCATCAGGTTGGCTAAAGCTAACCAAGGTTCCCAGTTTGTCTCGAAAAGCAGCATCAAAGCATTGGGGTTTCCTAGCATTCGAGCCGCAAGGGCTACGTTCTATAGACGCACGAAGGTATGGCATATGTGTACTCTCAAATCCGATCGCGACTTGTTGCTTACAAAGAGGCAGCTTCTATTCGATTTTGACACGGAAACATCATTGATTAGTCTTGCGCAATCGGCCCTGCTACTTTCTTACTGGGCTACGAACTGGTCGCTCGCCTCGAAGAAGCTTAACAGCTCGTGGCTCGGTATCGCAATACAGAACGCGAAGAGCTCCGATGCCCACCTCTACGCGGTGAAGCCGAATTACTCTGCAATAACTGACCCGGCAAAATACAAAAAGCAGAGAGTACTAAAGCGGTTGTGGTGGTGCTGTCTCATCCGCGATCGCATTTTAGCCCTCGGGGTGCGACGAAGTCTACAAATATCCCGGGCGCATTTCGACCTCGAAGCTAACACTGGCCTTGGATATACGGACTTCGCCGATGAGGTCGACCGGTCAAAGGTGTACAATGCGGACACTAAGAGGTGTCTCATTGAGATATTTGTTCAGCTTGGAGAGCTCTGTTCAGTCTTGACTGATCTCATCACATTAGTTTTCCCCCTCGACGATGTACCCGGCTGGGACAGGCAAATTGGGACAGAAGGAGCAACTACGTTGAAAGAATGCAAAGCAGCATTAAGAAGATGGTACAAAAGCGCAACGCTTCGTTTCCCAATGTTCGGCGGCGGGAGCACACCGAGGATGACGACTACGAATAGCAAGCAGTTTCAGCATGATTCCGTGATCTTGTACACCAACTTGATGTACATGCACTACCAGTAAGCCCTAATCCGAATAGCATCTCAGTAAGAAGGCAATCACTTACACACCAACACAGTTCTGCCCGAGCGGCCCTTTGCCACCACGAAGTTCTACAGCTAGCTTCAGCTTGTACTTCGCCAAACTTAAGCAACAACCTCCGAGAATTTTCGAACATCTACGAGAACAGACATGAGCTTCAGGACGCAGCGTGCAGCGTGACAGAATGTCTCAAGGAACTCATCCAACTGCGTCTTGCTCGTTACTTACCCATCAGCGCGTAAGTCTCAAATCCGAAATCCATTTAGCTAGTCATTTTTTGAGGACACGTCTAATGTAGCTTAGTGTGGCATGCACCGCGTTCCCCCTAGTCCTGCACATCATCGATGTAAAACTATCATCGCATAACAAAACCAAGAGCGTCCCGGTGAGATCAGATCCTCACCAGGCGGCCAAGCAGCACCGGCTCAACATCCTCATCGAGGCGATGAAGACCTACCAACCGCAATACGACGGCGTCGACTACATCAGCGAAACCATCCGGCACATAATCAACATAGCCAAGCTGGACGCCCCGGCCAGTGCCGGGATGGGGTTCGCGAGCACCTCCCACGACGGCAAGCAGCTGTCCACGATATCGGACTGGACCGACATCCTGGCCTCGCAGCCGGGAAACTACCTGCGGCTGGCCATGACGATGGACCTGTGCTTCAGCAAGGGCCGGCTGGCGGAGGAGTCCGACTTCCCGGCGAACCTGCGGGGGCTGTTCGCCGCGGACTTCAGCTCGATCCGGGCGCTCGTCGCGAGCGGGAAGCCGGGCGGCGGCAATACCACCACCACCACCACCACCACCTCGGCGCCGCCCCCGCCGGCGCAGACGCAGACGCCGGCGTACTTCATGCCCCCCACGAGCATGAAGATCACGCCGGGGACGGTGCACTCGCTGTCCTCGGACTCGGAGTCGAACTCGCCGAACTCGCTCGACGGCAGCTCCCACGCCGCGCTCGGCTCCGCCGACATCGACATGGGCAACACCTTCAGCAACCCCTTCAGCATCGACCACCTGGCGAGCGAGGTTCTCGCCGCCTACGGGCTCAACGAGGACGCGGACGCCGGCCTGGGCGAGGACGACTGGATCGAGCGGGCTTGGAGCGACGAGGAGGTCAAGGAAGCCGCCGCCGCCGCCGCTACGGCGCAGGGGCAAAACCAGAACCAGAATCAAAATCAGAGCCAGGACCAGAACGGGAATGGGGATAGAGAGACGGCGCGTGTTCTGCTCGATGCATTGAGAGATGATTCCATTAGCTGCAACGTATGATAATACTCATGTTGGGGGAAGGGGACTCTACGGACTGGGAAGGGGTTCTTGGATTGTATAGCTAGGAGTTTGGCTGGAAATGGGCGGAGGGGCCTATTTGACTTATTGTTCTGGGAAACATACCGCGGCATCCCAGTTCTAGAGGGGCATGGGGACGAGGTCAAATGGTCTATATAATGGAGCTTTCGAAGCGAGAAACGAACTCGATAGCATTGCACGAATTTATACGTTCTCTCAACCGGCGGATTGAGATCTGCGATATCCACAACCACGTTAAAAGACTGCGAATTTTGTATTTCGTATTAGTCAATAAGAAAGCAATAATCTAGGTAATGAGAAAGTCCAGCTTCGTGAACCAAACATAGGTACCTAGCTAGAGAGGTCGACAGTCCACCAAATGTCACCTTTCAGTGATTAATCGGCACCCTGAAGAGCCACTGCCCGTCATCCTCGCGTACGAGTTCGATCTCCGTACGTCCGACACGGGCGTTCAACCCTTCAGGGATCTCCATCCCATCCTGGACCTGCGCTTGAATGCTCTCCTCGACCTTGCAGAACAGCATAGGCAAAGAGTCGCCTTTCCAAGCACACACTCGATCCCGAGCAGTCCTCCAGACTGTTTGTGCCAGGTAGCAGAAGGATAGGAACATCAACGTTAATGGGTAGATCAACCAGTACCAATTGACCCGCACGTGGGATGCCATGATGTATGCGGTGCCGCTATACTCGAACATCTTGTTCGTATTCAAGCCGCCGGTTTGTCGAATATCGTTGGTGATGCTTAGCGCCAATCTTGCGATCCAGCTATCTAGGTCCGGAATTGCGTGTAGCATAGCTTCGACCCAGTCAGAGGAGTACTCAACCGCCCCTGGGAATCCTAATACATATCCCGCCATCAAGGAGTCTATGAAGCCCCTCAATGCTTTTATCGAATCCGCAGGAATGGAGTAGCGGGTCTGATCCTGCACATACAGCTCAGGAGGGATGTCTACAAAAGTGAATTCGTCGAAATGGGCATTGGCTTCGGTGGAGAAGTCGGTTTTTGCCCAATTCGAAATCATAGTGCTGGTCTGAATGCCATTGGCTGTTGTGACATTAAGACTTTGAAGACAGAACCACAAGGCGCATTCGTACGCCTCAACACGAATTTCTGAGGATATCTGCGATACAAACATCATGTCGAAGACAGAGATAAAAGCTTGGGAGTTCGAACTAAAAGCGCTTGTCAAGCCATTGGACGGAGTAACTATAAATTTAAAATCGGCGGCCGCATCATCTGGTTCGTATATCGAAGTACCAGAGGGCATGGTATAAGTGCACCCGTTCTGCGAATCGCAAAGAGTCTCGAAATGCGATCTGGTACAGTTTCCACAGACCGCCAACGTGGGGAAAGGGGGCCATGCGCAATTCGCCGTTGAACATGATACCGGGACGGGTAAGATTGCACCAGCTATAATTCCATTGTAAATTGCTGCTTTAGTAGACAGGTCTAAAGATAAGCCTGGCTTGTATTAGTAGGTAATGAGATCGCCCATGAAGAGAGATATCACAAACCGCTACCCGTTCCCCTCGAAACGACACTATGCTAAGTCTCGGCCCTAGGAGGAGGCGGAGCGGGCAAAGCGTCCACGAGGCTTTTCCCTGTGACCGGTGTTGGCTCGTCGTCAAAGCCGACTATGCCGGACGAGAATGTCTCGAAACCTTGGGCAAGAATCATGATGGCGGCCCCGACGCATGCCAGGTGCCTACGATCGCCTGAGAATCTATCCCACTAAAATTCCCTGAGCAGGTTGTGCCACTTACTTTCCTTTCATCCTCCATATCAGGACCATGCTCCCCCATAGTCCTGTTGCAGCTTCATTGAACATTTTGAAGTCTTCCACTCGAGCTTCAACATTCCCTTTGCGAAATCCAGATACCCAGATCCATGCACCCTGGTTGACGCATGACTCGAGAACACCTTTGAGGGCTAGACGAAAACAACTCATGACTGCGATAATGACAGTGCCATACTGAAAATTGGTGTTCCATTCAGGCTCAAGCTGACCGTCGAACAAGTACATGAGAGCGATAAGTACTCCGGCTGTTGCGAGACAGACGCCGCAGTAGATGTATTCCCCCTGCCACTAGCTGAGAGTCGAACGAACGGTACGCCGAAGCTCTCCCGGCGACGGGATTGAGAAGTTCAGAGAGCTACTTTCATCATCGGCCTCAATGTCTGGCTCCGCATCCGCATCGGTGTCCGCTTTGGGCGGTGGGAAAAGCTGAATATGTGCTTGGGACATCGTCGGAGAACGTATAATCGCAGTCGGATCTCAGGTCAACTAGCCGATAACCAGGTAACCATGATAAAGCTACCAGATAATTATACCGAGAACTTCGATATGGTTACACTAAACCAATAAATGCTGAGAGAGAAAGGAGGGGAAAGGGGATAGACGAAAATGAATACCAGCGAGTGGAGGAGTAGCTATAGATGAGAATCTGATCTCTAGAGATGAAGTTGTCAAGGTTTAAACGACAACTTCTACCTCGGCTGGAACAGGCGATAAAGTCGGGGTCTTTTATTAGGTAATTCTGGATTGTAGCGCTTTCCTTAAGAGATCCGAGAATTGTAGTCATCACGATCAACATCTTATCAATCCTGGTTATTTGCATAACCCTCATTCTTATTAGGTAAAGGTTCTCAACCTTGAACATGCATATGCACGTCAACACTTGAGGTAGGTAGGCAATACCTCTCGATCTAGAAAAATGAAGCGATAAGTCAACTTTGAAAAGTACTTGTCATTGATCTAACTAGGTACCTATATAATTATATAAAGAAGGCGGGTAGGACCTTACTATGGAAGACTTGATTGTTAATTAGGTTCTATCGTAACTTATAATTATTTATTACTATTAAATCCAAATCTGAAAGAATTCGAACATCATGCACCTCTGGAATATCTTCTTCGTATTGGGTTCAGCCCTCATCGAAGCTCGGGAATCCCCTCGAATACCTGTGGTCGCACCTGGCCCAAAGGCGGTCCCATCAGGAATATTCGATGTAACATGCAGAGAAGCATGGAAATTTCCTGAGAAGCTGCCCTTCCAGAGACCATCTCTTGGATTAGACGACAATATTGATATCGTGACGGGAAGTCAGTTCAATGGTTTGGCGACGTACGCGAATTTGCCCTATCTCAATTGTCTATCAGATAAGGAAGTCGATGGGAATAAATATGACATTGCGATTTTGGGGGCGCCTTTTGACACTGTTAGTATACACTATGTGGGTACAATGCGTTCTGAGTATGGAACTTATGTTGAATAGGGGGTCACAGCTAGACCCGGAGCTCGATACGGTCCAACAGGTATCAGAGTTGGAAGTCAAAGGAAAGAGGCTGAATTTTCATGGAGCATATATACCGGTAAAAGCTTACTCCTCGGTACCTATTAAATAAGTACCCATATCTAACGAGTGTATAGGAAGAAATCCTCTTAAGTCATGGGCGACTATCGTGGACTGTGGCGACGTTCCGATGACTCGACTGGATAACAACGTGGCTCTGGCTCAATTAGATAAAGCTCATATAGTTAAGCTGAATCACCATCTCAAATAGCACTACTATATAGCGAGAAGCTAATGAATTATTTCAGGTTGTTTCCGGAAGGAGAGCTTCGAATGAAGTCTACTCGGCACATCCAAGGATAATAACGTTGGGTGGCGACCATACTACAACTTTGTCAGCACTGAGATCGACTTACAAGCGATGGGGACAAGTCTCTGTAATCCATTTTGACAGTCACATAGGTCTGTATTATTTCATTCTCCAAATAATTAAGGCTAATCGATTCCTTGATAGATACTTGGGATCCTGCCGTACTAGGAGGCGGAATCTCAGATTATGCGTAAGTCATAAGTATATCATGATAACTAGGAATGTAAGCATAACAACTGACAGTTTATTTCACTAGGGGCTTGAACCATGGAACTTTCCTTCACATTGCACATGAGGAGGTGAATTATGGCTTACACATCAAGACGAGTTGATGAAACTAGTGCTAATAGGGTTCATAGGGGCTTATTCGTCATACCTCAATTCACGCCGGAATACGAGCCCCTCTTCTGCGTAAGAAGGGTGACGTGAGAAACGATGTCCGCTGTGGCTTCTCAACCATAAAGGCTCGCGACTTAGACAGGGTCGGCACCGCAGGTATAATTTCGCAGATCAAGGAACGAGTTGGAGACTCGAATGTCTATATCAGCGTGGACATTGATGTTCTCGATCCAGCGTTCGCGCCAGGTAAGCCTTAAAAGCCCCATTAAGGAAAAAGATCACGAGACCAGTATTTGCTGACGTTATCTGGCATAAATTTTAGCGACGGGAACGCCCGAACCGGGAGGCTGGTCATCGAGAGAACTTCTCACAATTCTCGATGGTTTAAACGGTCTGAATATAGTGGGTGGAGATGTCGTAGAGGTATCACCAATCTATGATACATCGGCAGAAACGACGACCCTCGCTGCAGCTGAAGTTGTTTTCTCATTAATCGAGCTGATGGTTGAGAATCCAGCAAAACGGCAACTCTTTTAAGTATCATGTTACTATGGCCACATATGTTCAGTTTATAATTGTTGAAATTGAGATTGTATTGCAAGCCATCGCAGCACACCTATAAAAATGCAACGAGGCTTTAGATAGGTATGCTATGTCTATTGTAAGAGAAAGAAATCCCTAAAGAAACGACTCGAAACAACCCGACCAGACCTATACACCACATGATGACAGCCTACTTACTGCATCGTACTAGAACGTGCAGGCATGCAGGCGAGGAGATAGATACGCTCTTATGTACAGGGGAGCTAGCGCTGGCCTTAGATCCGATCCAGCTTCCGTCGAACGTTTCGCGTCCGCTTCATCAGCTTCTTGTACTTCTTCTTCTTCATTTTCAATTTCCTCTGCCTTCGTACACTGATGGCAAGCATGTTTGGGCTCTGGCGGCGCCCCTCCTCACGCCATCGGATCTGGCGCAAAGCCATACGCTCAAGGAACGTACGTGGCGTGGCCACGTCGTCGACTAGCTCGGGCGAGTGCGCTACAACTCGTATCTGGCCGTCATTGTCCGTTGATTCCTCGAGTGTAAACATGGCCTTGTAGATACGGGTCTGCGGGATGCTTTTGAGAAGAGAGGCAGTTTTAGCCTTGTCCGCGGTCTCAGCCGCGGTCTCGGCTTCGGGCAGCGGAGGCGGTCGGAAGGGTAAGAAGTTGCCAGACATAGTGTTAAGCTGGACGTAGACGCTCGATTCGGAGCCGTCGGGGTGTTTGAGGTCGATCTTGTGCATCGACTCGCCGTTGGCATCTGCTATGGTCTCGCCAGCTTGGTGGCTGTCTAGGCTCAGGTTTTCCATAGGACGTTCGATCTCATCGACGGTTCGAGAGAGTGTGGTCATAACATCGGTGTATCTGCTGTTCTTCGTAGCGGGGGCGAAGATTTGTGCAAACGCATCGTCGGTAACCGTTTTTGGGAAACTATGGGTTACAGACATCGGCCGATGCAGGGAGAAGAAGGTCGATAAGGCTATGGCTATTTGAAAAGTCAACATGTAAGTAATTTTTTTTGATAATGAGGTTTAGTCGAGTCTGCACCAACCTTCCTGTGGCACATTTTGCGTGCTGGGGACGCTTGGAAGATTTTGTTGGATATCCGTCCATTCTTTATTTTTGCGCTTCCGCTTCTCTGTACTCTGTTTTGTCGACGACTGAGTCGGAGTAGTCGTCACCTGACCATCAGAGATGCCCTTGGGGTCCTTCGGAGAGTCATTAGGACTTGAAGGTTTTGAGGAGGAGTAGCGTCTTCGCTGCTGGCCCCTGGGATTACAGCAAAGGGAGAAGGTGGCTGGCGCTCGAGTGCTCGCAGGGGCCAAGCCAGATAAAAGTGACGATTGAGGTGCGACAGAGACGACTCGCCGCATTGAAGAGGGCAACATCATGCCCAAATCGGTAGGCGTGGGTAAGAGTAAGGGCGATTAGGTGTCCCCGTGGTGGGATGGCAAAATGTTGAAGAGGTTTGAAAGAGCTCGGAGGATTAATATGCGATCACGCCTACACTTGCAAACCTGGTTTAGACGCACCTGCAAGGCTCCGCTCCGAGAAATCGCCTATTAGCGCTAAAGCGTCTAAGGTTAGGTTGGCGGCTATTTGGGTTTAGCGCTTGAGCCTCAGTGGCTTGTTGGTTAGCGAAGTGCGGTATGATTATGTAATTGAGATTACCTACCTACCTAGGTAGGTACCTAGGTACCCAGTATTTGGATATATTTATTCAAGGTTTAACCGTCGCTTCCAAAAATTATACCCTGAATTAACTCTCATCAAACCTTCCTGAAGTAGCAGGTTCACCCCATGTATCTGTTATCTCATGAATGCTCTTTACTTTTATATATTAGCTTCTAGGTAGATAGGTAATGTTCGGTATTGATATGTCTAGATTAAATTAAATTCTAACGCCATCTACTTTTTTAAATTCTTTTTTATTTCATTCTTTCTCAACTCTTTCCCTTGCACCGTATCTCACCCAATAAGTCATGACCAGTAGCCAAGCAGTCGAATTCAGTTGTTGGTTTCTTAACTTCTCTTTTAGAACTACCTAACGAATGAGCAATTGACGATGGCATCATTCGACCGGCTTCCGATCAAGATTATTCTCAAGATTTCAGAACTTCTCTCTATCTCGGACCTGGTGTCGTTGTCCAAAACAAACCACCGTCAACACAAGATGGTGATGGACAATGCCCAACTCTTTACCAAATTCGATCCATTCACCCGCCGCTTTGGGCTTTTTGTATCGGCATTTTCTGGTGACATTAATTCGGTAAAGTTACTTCTGGACTCCGGTACCGATCCAAATTGCTATCAGAGCGGCCCTATAAATTCGTTCTCGTTCGATCCACTTCATCGATACATGGATATCATACCAGCTGGTGATGTCGCTAAAGCGGATTTCATACATTGCCTAGATGTACATCGAGAATTTCAACTTCGGGACGCCATCGTTTTCAACCACAAAGTCTGGCAACGTTGGTCGCGCCGTATTTCTCTGGGGGAGTAGTATTCGACACCATTGCATCTCGCAGCGTACATGGGACATGATGACACCGTAGGCCTATTGATCGAAAGAGGAGCGAACGTCAGCCTCCTTTCCATTGGAGTATGCCAATGCAAGTATCCCGGGTGCTTATCCCATTATGATTCAGTTCTCAAGGCATTTCCGAAGGCAGCACACCCACCTGTCTCCGCGCTGCATCTTGCGCTCTGTAAAATGAATATAACTACGGCAAAGCTGATCGTTGATTATGGTACGCCTATGTATCTAACTCCACGACATGCCAACCTAGAACCCAGGGTATTATTCCCTTATGGACAACTTTCTTCGATAGCTCATCGCCTGTTTGACAAGGCTCTTGAGCGTGGTTCCCAAACAGCGTCACGAATTATACGACATTTCATTAACGCAGGCTTCTTTGGGGCGATTATTCATAATCATCGTCACCTACAGTGTCAAGAGTGGCTGATTACAAAAGAGTTGAACATCGAACTACCGAGTACTCAAGAACAGAATGAGCGTTTTAGTTTGAGTCCGCGCCAGCATCAATGTTTCTCTGAAGTAAGTTTCCACAGCCTTCTTCGTTTTAAACGATAATAATTTTTTATAAGAAATCCTTTTAGTTAGTATATATCGTCTAACAACTATGTTACTAGGGTTGTCATCTCATCTCATACGGCATCGATGCTCAGATAGCTTAGAAAGCCCATGGCATTTATAAGCCGCTCATTCACATTTATCTCCAAAAACCATGGGGCTGCATACCTAAATGGCGTCGTCTTGGGGCTAGCTTAAAGGTAGTCAATAAGGAAGAAACGATGTTCATGACACGTGGGCTTCCTCTATGCCGGCTGCATATCAACAAAGGAGCCGATATCGAAGCAAAAGATCCATACGATTTCAATAGTACACCTATCATGGTCGCAGCTCGCAATGGTATACTACCAGTCATAGACCTGCTCATATCTAGTGGGGCAGACATCAATGCAGCGGATGAGCTGGGCTACACAGCTCTTCACGCAGCCTGTGTCAGTAGAAGATTAGATATCATCGCAAAACTTCTCGAGAACGGAGCTCACGTCAATGTAACTACTAAGAAAGGCATAACAGCTCTTCACTTTTTATGCCTAACCATTAATAACGACCAACAGGATGAGTTATGGGAGATAGTTCGACTTTTTCTCAAGCATGGAGCCAACCCTCTGATCCGCATTCACTATACTGGGATGCATTGGGATGCACGTCGATCTGCCCTGGAAACGGTTATTTTACGTTCATACTTTAATGTCGCCTATTTGATACTCGCAAAATCCTTCACAAGATTCAACAGGACGGATATTTGGCGCTTATTCTTAGCTGTAATCGGGTTATCCGATTCGAAGTTCCTGTATATGATTCTCAACGCCGACCGGAAGAAGTCAATCCTCCGATATGACCAGTCTCTCCTTCATCTCCTAAAGAGCCGTCAAGACACAACCGCTATGACGAAGATTCTACTCGACCAAGGCGCTCCATATGATGGGGCATCCACGAAAGATGGCGGGAACACAGTCTTCTGGGCTGTTCGAAATCAGAAAGGGCCCGAAATACTACGTCGAATACTTCAGGGTGGTGCAAATCCTAATGTTATCTTCAGGACGAGGAAGTCAAGGCAATGCCCACTACTTGAGGCGTTGAAATTCGGGAATGCGATCAAGAGGAGAACTTATACCAAGCTCTTGTTGGACTATGGAGCTCGTATCGACTTCGGACTTGGTCTCAACGCTCGCCCCACGCTGTTTTATCTAGACTTGGTACAGCCACCGTTGTTGCGCAAAATTGAAAGTGTCGCGGACATTCTACTCAGCCCTAGCTCCCTTCAGCGAGTGCCCGAAGCCCGGCAGGTTGCTTTGATGGTGTCGGCATGTCGCTTAACACACGTGAAGCTGTTGCAAATGCTGTTATTATCGGGATCTATTAACGTCGTCCAAAAGTTTGTCGATCAGTTTAAGGATGCCCTCCCTATTTCCTGGCTTTTGGACGTCAAGCAGTACCCCCAAGCAACCGGCCTCACGATACAGCACATGAATTTCGCCATCACCATAATGCATGTAATAACTCGGTATGGCACAAATTGGGACTCCATGTCCTTAGATTTTAAGTGGCAAACTGTCGGTGCCCTACGGCATCTTATGGCTGTGACATCTAACAGCAGCTGGCAAAGCATCGGCGCTTCTTGGTGTTTACACAGGAGGATAAGCATCGCCAACGCTGATAACGGAGATCCCAAATTTACGTTATCCCCGCCTAACTATCCAAAAGAAATTTCGCAGAACATGACGCTCTACGATTTGGGTCGGCGAGTGGCGAAGATGGATGTCTTGGATCCGACTATGGGAAGGCTGAGTATCATCTAAGAACTTAACATGTATACAGCCTAAGTTTCGGCTCTATTCATAAATTCTTCTTCTCAATGGTAAATATGTGTTCAGGCTACCAATGTCTTGCTTAGGGTAACGATTTGTAGAGTTTACTCTACATTTTCCTGGGGAAGATTTGCTGCTAATATTGGATGCGACTCATATATTCATCATCCTATGTCGATGCCCAATCGACCTGAGTTCTAGTCCATCAGGGCGATGTGCCGTGCCGAGTACAACGTGGTCCATCTCCCCCGCTCCCCCCTCCGCATGGAAAAGGATTCCCCACGCGGAGCGATGACATCCGAGGTAATGACATTGCATAGGTAATCCGTGGTAATGAGTAACCACCGGATTCCACATTGTATCAGTTTCAACTAACATCTTCTAATGTATTCAGTTCCGTCTAGATTTTACATTATACGAAGAGAACGATCATGGTTGCCCGGCATATCAAGACGGCTGGCCTAGTGACAAACACTGCGGTTAACCAGAAGGTGTCAGATATTGTTAAAAGTGTTATTGGTGACATCAGGGCTAACGGTGACAACGCCGTCAGATCGTATTCGGAGAAATTCGATAAATGGTCACCATCGTCCTTCAAGTTAATTGAGAGCCAAATACAAGAATGTATATCAAAGATTCCCGCGCAGACTATATCAGATATCAAGGAAGCACAGAAGAACGTGCGGACGTTCGCCGAGGCGCAGAGAGCAAGCATCAAGGATTTCGAGATTGAGATCCGGCCAGGCGTATTCCTCGGACAGAGAAATAATCCTATTAGTACAGCGGGCGCTTATATTCCTGGTGGTCGCTATCCTCTGCTCGCGTCTGCTCACATGACAATATTGACCGCGAAGGTCGCTGGCGTTAAGCATGTTATTGCTTGCACCCCGCCCATCGCAGGACAGGTCCCCAATGCTACCGTTGCAGCAGCGCACTTCGCCGGCGCTGATGAGATCTTCTTGCTGGGAGGAACGCAGGCCATTGCCGCCATGGCTATAGGCACGGAATCCATCAAGAAAGTTGATTTCATTGCTGGACCGGGAAACCCCTTCGTCGCGGAGGCTAAGCGCCAACTCTTTGGCGAAATCGGGATTGACTTGCTAGCCGGACCGACCGAGGTTCTCATTGTGGCCGACGGACACGCGGATCCATTCACCGTGGCGACGGACTTATTATCTCAAGCCGAACATGGACCAGATTCCCCTCCAATACTTATTACGACTTCAGAACAAGTGGGACAGCAGACCATCAAGTTTGTCGACCAGATCCTGATAGACATGCCGACGGCAGAACTTGCAGGGACTTCATGGCGAGACTACGGCGAGGTCGTCATAGTAGATAGCCTAGACGAAGCCTACGAGCTTGCGGATGGGTATTCGAGCGAGCACGTGCAAATTTTAACGCAGAATCCTAGGGATGCCTTGGAAAAGATGAAGAACTATGGGTCGTTATTCCTTGGCGAGAAGACTTGTGTTTCGTATGGTGACAAGGTAAGCGTTCCTGCCTAAATTTTGCCGCCTTTAGCGGTTTTTCCAAAACAAAACTCGATAAGAATAGAATTAAAGACTCGACTAGTGCATAGGAACGAATCACGTCCTACCCACGCGCAAAGCGGGCAGATATACTGGTGGTCTGTGGGTTGGCAAGTACCTAAAGACGCAGACGTACCAGGAAATCGTGGACGAGAAGGCGAGTGGTGAGATCGGGCGTCTTTGCGCGCGATGCTCGAGGGCCGAGAATTTCGAGGGACATGCGAGGTCCGGAGACTTGAGGGCCCATAAGTATCTTCAAGATGCACATTCGTGGATTGATGAAGCTCAGGTATAGTATAATGCTAAGCGAGAGTCTACTAATTTCTATGTACATGAATATACGCAACAAATCATCCAAATACCCATAATCCTCTTATTCACATATGTCCATTCCTGTGTTCTAAGGCTAATTTATCATCAACATCTTCATGTGCTACTTACTTAGGTAAATATCTCAAAACATTCTATGCTTTAACGACCGTTTTCCTCCCAAACGCTAGCAAACAGTATTTAACGCCAACCCCTTATGAATGCTGACACGAGTCATACTTAGAATGCCGCGTATAACCCAAAAAGGACAGCTGCTGTAAAACAAGAGACTGCTGTTGTCAAAGAGTTTGGTGACGACAAAGCAGTGGCTCCGCTGTCAGTGTCATTGGTGCCGTCGTTGATAGTGTCAAGGGACGCCTTTGCAGGCCCCATGGCTTTGACACACGACAAGGAAGCATCAATGGTGTCTACCACGCTTCCATTGCTTGCGGGATAGAAGACGGTGAGGATAGGTGTGATAGTCCATTGGGCCTCCTCCGCGTCCGCGACGAAGTCGTTCCCCTGTTTAAATTTCTGTTAGATGGGATGACATTTTGGTAATAACGATGACTTAAAACGAAAATGAGAAAAATAAGGAAGGGGGGTGGTATATACCTCAACTGTATACTCAGTAACGAGCGTGAGACTATCCTCCTTCGGAGTAATCGGCCAGCAAGCCGAGGACGAGTTCTGCTCCTGTGAGATAGCTGTTGGTGCGCCGTCTCCAGTCAAAGCTATAATCACGGATGATAAAGTCAGCCACCTATGACGCTTAATCAAAGAAAAAAGGGGGAGTGGGATCGTCACTGAGGACTATAGAATTATAAAGGGTCAACTCACCAACAGAAGTAAAGTTGGTCCAAGACCCCTTCGAAATCGGGGTGCATGCATCCAAAGTGCTATCCAGCAAATCGCTCTGCAACTTCGCACACGCATCTACAGTCGAGGTCACATCGTCACTGTCAGTATAATCCCCAACCAACTCCTTCGCGCGCGCAACTATAGCGTCCACGCACGTGGACCCCATAGCCTCGCTGCAAGTCCCCTGCGCCGTCTCCCCCGTGCCGTTCACGCCGAACGCCAGCGACCACGCCGCGGCGCCGTGCAGGAACACGGCGCAGGCGCCCGTCGACGCGTTCAGGGCCAGCGACGACGGGGCTCCGAGGTAGAAGGAGCTGTGGAAGGTGCGGTTGCCCGTGGGCGGGTCCGTGACGTTGAACCCCTTGACCCATGACAGGCCGGCGAGGGCGGCGTCGCTGGAGGGCACGCGCGTGAGGCCGACGTTGGGGAAGGAGCCGGTGTCGGCGATGGTGCAGTTGTCGTTCGCGGTGTCTGCGCTGCTCGCCGGGCAGTCGAGCTCAGCGCACCCGACGATTGTCTGGTCCAGCTCCTGCGCGTGGACTTGCAGCTGAGTAGCGGCTAGGGCCAGAGCTGAGACGGTGAGAGATCTGCGCATATTGTTTTAGGATGGGACGAAAGCTGAGAATAGATAGATAGGTACAGTAGGTCAAAGATTCGGTTTAGTGAAGGAACAAGGAAGATAGATCGATAAGATGTGTGTGTTTGAGTACCGTGTGGATGTGATGATAGGGAATAGGTGTATGCCGTTTGACTAATCTAGTCGAGCCTATTTGTTTATTGGGATCATCTTTTTCTCTTCCTCCCGAGCAACCCGGCCGACCACATGGCTCGATGACATACGTTACCGCCTCCGCAACTGCGCCTGGCTATGCGAAAACCTAAAATTTGTACGAAGTCTTGGTTAATATAGATCCACGCTCGATGTGTTGTGTATGGGGCAAAGCTGGAGCCATGGCAGAGCCCCTTCTAGGACCAGGGTACATACCTATTAGCTCATCGTGCATCTACCTAGGTACAAGACAAGCAAAAGTCCGGAGGCTCTATTTGTAGAGTCGGTGACGTTATAGGAAATGTTATGCTAAACTACAAAGCCATTGCACAATAGGCCTAAGGTATATGTCGATATGCCGGGAAATGATGAGATGCCAAGGGTTTTAGGCCGGATAATTCGGACCATCCAGGGGCCATCCAGGGGCAAATGCCTAGTGTAGAAGTCCAACTGGACCCTTTTGGGAATGGAAAAAAAACAAGGTCATGGCCTTTAAGGCTGAAACGTAGAATCAACATCGGTTCAAATCGACCGTGCACGTGGGGAACTCCAGGATTGCCAAGATCTATCTGTTGGGCTGGTATACTACGTAGTACACCTCCGGAGCGATGGGAAACTGCTAATATGGGGCCTTTTTACCCACCTGTTCCACCGTATAAGGGTATATCAAACAAGCAGATTTGGTACTATTATGTAAAAATATATGAGATCTTAGAATTCCACCAGTATGTAAGTCCCATGGGAAGGCTATACCAGTTGTCGATATCTAAGGTCATGTATTTCATATACAAATTCTAGTAGTAGAATACCTAATAGAGCTAGAATGGAGCTAGAATGGGTCGGGTGTAATGGAAGTCCCTGTTCATGTAGTCTCCCATCCCGGCAGAGGTGTAAAGGGGGTGTCCCACTTATGGTACAATATCTATAGTAGAATTTGTACCCTTGATAAAGCTCACTGTCGTTTTTAAGTACCTTATTAGATCGAATTCTTCGAAGCTTTCCATGTTGTTTTCTTGATCATTGTAAAGCCAAAGGACTAGGCTACAAACGTACTTATTAATTTTATCTAAAACTACATTGATATCGCCATCATCGTCAGCAAAAAAGACAAACCATCAACAGGTAAAAAAGGTACATAGATAGATATAGGACTCTGTACTGTGAATTTAAGTATCTCCACTACTAAGTTATGATAGGTCCGCATCAACAAGATTTTCAACACTTACACCGTGGAAATCGAACACTCCCGTGTAATAAAGCTACAGCTGATACAGGTGCATTGCCACTAGCAAACCCATGGGTCCACGAGCTCAGGAACCAGTCAAAGCTTTATCTTCGGTCATTTCAAGTGAAATTATGGGTAAAATAGGTATTTGTTAGTTACAGTTAAAGTATTTTGTTGCTAATTTTAGTAAATTGTAGCAATCGTAGCTGTACACTAGTCAAAGAGATATATACTAGGTCAGTTACATATGGGAGAGTAGTGTAAGCTAAAGCTGCAGATGGGAGAGTGGTATAAGCTAAAGATGCCCTATATGTGAGAGTGATATAAGCTAAAAAATGCACACGGGAAAGTGGTGTAAGCTAAGAGCTGCACGTCTGCCATACACTAGTATCTAGTATGGTATTTCTCATTTCACGCTTGCTTCCTCCTCGATCCTTTTTCTCTTGGCCGTTCATTCGAAGACTTCGTAAAGGCTTCGTATTAGGTAAATCTCAAGAACTTAACGGATCACGGTGGTATCATATGTTAATTCGCCCTTCTAAAGTGTGCACAGAAGGCCAACTAGGGGCACCGAAAGGGGTTAGCAGAATGTCACACTAAGGGATCCTTCTCCAGGGAGCCTCAACGGTGCATGAAGTTGCTTCCAAGACTTGATGAAGAAAGACCATGCGAGTCGTGTCTAGAATACTACGATATAATAAAATACTCTTCCTTGGCAAGTCAACTAGGTGCATTAGGAGTCTAAGCCACTGGCGAAAGTTCACGTATACTGGCAAAGTGATAGTAAACTTAGACAAAGACGATGATGATACGATGGATTCAGAAATATAAATATCGATGATGCCCGACGATGGTAAGGAAATATTCTCTCTACAGCTCATCAGAGACAAGGACATCCTGCCTCAAGCTTCCAGATAACCTACTATCTATCCTCATTCTTTACGCCTCGAGCCTTCACACTCCCTGAAAACTTATACTCTCTTTTCGAACAACTTTTAATCATTTCCTAAGACAATTCAAAATGTCCGGCTTCGTCGATGTCATCGGTCTTATCTCCGGTGTTCTGGGAATCATCCAGTTCGCCTCCGACCAATTCCCCCCTACGACATCTGTAGACTCTACCGTCAGAGTCACTGTTGGTCTCGACACCAACGGCGGCCTCGACAATGGTGGTGGCGATCTTCCCGACATCCGCCTCTTCAATGAGGCTGGAACCTTCCTCGGTCTTGCCCAGGACCCTGGCAAGGTCGAGAACGGTGGCTTCGCCGACGTCGTCATCAAGCACGAAGGCAAGAGCACGCAGCAGCCGACATATGCTCTTTTCTCGGCCAACAACGATGCCATCTGCATCGCCTACGTCACCATCACCCTTCCCAGTGCGGATAAGTACTCCTGGGTTGGTGACTGGGGAAAGCAGTGTGGTGCCTCTTGGTACTACTCCAACGTCTACATCGGCAGCACCGGTGTCACCCCTGACTGCATGTGGATCGATGCCAACAACGACCAGCCCCAGTCCGGCTTCCAGGTCCACTGGCCTGAGTTCTTCAACCCCCCCGGCAGCAGCATCCCCGCCGACCCCGCTGGAAAGGCCGAGAAGGTCGACTTCTTCTGCAGCCAACAGCCCGCCTTCAAGTACTACAACTTCGCCGAGAACCAGGACCCCCGCGACGTCGCCGTCTGGCCCCCCAAGGCCGGCCGCTCTGAGGAGGGTCTTGAGACCAGAGAGCCCCTGATCGGATACGGCAAGCCCAAGCAGGTCGAGTCCGCCAAGTTCCGCCGCGAGACCACCGAGAAGCGTCAAGCCGCCGACCCGCAAGCCGGCCGCCTCGTCGTCAGCGACAACGAGAAGCACAGCGCCGAGGAGCTCTGCCAGAGCAAGACCTCCAAGGGCCCGGATTTCGTCAACACCGCCACCGGCACTTTCTGCCGCATGTCCGACAAGAAGCAGTTCTCGGTCTGCGACGCCTCCATCAAGGACAACTGCTTCAGCATGGACACCAAGGAGGTCATTACCGGCGGCGTCTCCGCCAGAGAGTCCCCCTACACCCAGGTCCTCGACTGGACTGCCACTAAGGCCACTAAGGTCTAAACGCATCCATAAGGGTTGGGCATTTTACTTATCGGTAAATTGGTTTGGTGGTATGGGAAAGGGGTCGTCGGTCGATGGCCATCGCCGGTGGACAATTGGGGAGGATCTGTTTCATGAATTTCTTGGTTTTCTTACAGTTCTTGTTATATAGAATCCTCGATTAACTGTACATATGTTTTTCCACTCCCAGACTGTCTATACATATCATTTTATATATATTGTCACTTAACCAATGTTGCCTTATTGTGAATGAGTACCTAAGTTGCTCCATATACGAGACTAATATACTGAATGCGAATTTCAACCCAAGTGAACATACTCACGAAAAGCTG
This sequence comes from Jackrogersella minutella, assembly GCA_022578535.1. Taxonomy (NCBI): domain Eukaryota; kingdom Fungi; phylum Ascomycota; class Sordariomycetes; order Xylariales; family Hypoxylaceae; genus Jackrogersella; species Jackrogersella minutella. Next base: position 152,990 of record MU388238.1, read on the forward strand.
GTTTTGGGGCTAGATTGCAACACCTTCTTCTATGGAAGTACATAATTCAGATTTGGACAACGGTTATCAATGAATCGTTAGTCTTAGAAGGGTTCAAATTTCTCAATTATTATCTCGAATGTAAACTAAGAAGCCACCTAGTATATACTCCTTGAAGATACAAAACGAAGACACCGTCAATAGTAATAATTATACAATATCAAGAATGAGGCATGAGAGGCCGAGACGTCCAACTGGGTTGCATTTGGGTCGTTACAGTGAAAATTTATTAATCCTGTCAACCACTCGCATCCATTGAATTGTACTTCAATCTCAACTTTGACTCTTTTTGACTCTATTATTACTTGCAGCAAACAAGAGGAAACTTCAAATGACCCACCCGCACACAACAAAAACTTAAATGTCAAACTGGAAGAAGGCCATCATACTCTAGGTACTGATTTTCTTGATTATGTGAATGACTTCCCTAAACTATAGCGACACAATATGTTATCTGAGAAGTTATTAGTATGGGGATAACTAAAAAAGTCTAAATTATATAACACTTTCATAGGTACCTATTTAAGAAAGCACCGCGACAGGAAAGCATAAAGTTTCTACTATATCAAGGCTGTATACTACCTAAGTAGGTACTCATCTAGTGGAGCAGTGAAGTCAAATCATGCGTTACTGGATGCTCCACCCGATAACAATGCTTCAAAAACTCAATCTTGGATTGGCATAAAGTGGAGTTTGGAAGTTTATTACTCCTGCTTTCCTACCTAGGTAGGTGGTAGGTATCTGGTAGGCATACATTCCCAAAGGAAGCATGAAAATCTTGGCGGCCTAAATCGCCGATATCTCCAGAATAGCTTGATTGTGTTACATTACAAGAGGAGTCGCGTGACTATGAAATAACTTGATTTAGACAAGATCCCAAGATTTATAAGATTTAGGATTATGCTTTACAAGTTTTAGAAACCAACTCACCTACAAGATAATTAGGTACCTAACCTACCCAGGTATCAACTCTAGTGATTTTTGAAAGCTATTGAGTACCTAGCCAAGGTACCTAGAACCTAGGTAGGCAAGCACTCAGTCTTCGCGATGTCCGACCTTATAATGAGTCCCGGATCCCTTGTGGTCGTAACGGGCGTCAATGGGTTTATCGGGAGTCACATCGCAGATCAGATATTGCGGCATGGCTACCGCGTTCGCGGTACCGTCCGCAGCGCCTCCAAAGACCAATGGGTAAAGGAGCACTTCGAAGAGAGCTATGGTCCTGGAAAGCTTGAGCTGGTTGAAGTGTCTGATATGGTGGCGAGTGGTGCTTTCGACGAGGTTGTCAAAGGGGCATCTGGCTTCGTGCACGTCGCAGGGCCTGTATTTGCAGGCCCCGACCCCCATGTTGTGATACCCATTGTCGTGGGGAGTATATTACGCTGCCTCGAGGCAGCTGCGAAAGAGCCGGCGATGAAGAGGGTCGTCCTCACCTCTTCTTCCGGGGCGTGCGCAATCTTGAATGGAACTAAGGTTCTAACGATTGACTCGAGCACCTGGAACGGGGCTTCGATAGGAGACGCATATGCGCCACCGCCCTACGAGGGCGCACAACGCGTCGCGTCTGTATACTATGCGAGCAAGACCAAAGGCGAACAAACGGCATGGGAGTGGATCAAGGAGCACAAGCCTTCCTTCGTGTTAAACACAATCGTGCCCAATGCCAACTTAGGACCACCTGTCGACGTAGCTCGGCAGGGCTACCGAAGCACGAGCTTATGGATCAAGACTGCACTCGAAAAAGGTGACGCCCTGAAACCAGAAGAGGACTTGCTCGGCCTGGCACCACAGTACTTCGTCGATGTGCGCGACAACGCGGTACTGCATGTGGCTGCGCTAGTGTATCCCGATGTGAACAGCGAGCGTCTGTTCGCTTTCGCTCAGCCTTTCAACTGGAACGATATCCTAAAGATATTGAAAGCCACATTCCCGGAGCGTAAGTTTACTGAGGAGGATCCCAATATAGGTAGAGAACAGAGCAAGGTCGCCAACGAAAGAGCCGAGGAGCTTCTGAAGAGACTCACTGGGCATGGGTGGACAAGTTTGGATGATTGTATTAAGAATGCTGCAAAGGGTTTAGTTGAATAGGGGGGTTGGTTGCACATATCGTGAAGTAGAACCTTACATAATAGATGATAGATACATCCTATTATTCATCAGAAAGTTTGTCCAAAGCAAAAAAGAAATAACTTACTACCTAGGTACCTAGGTAGGGAAAGCACATGACGAAATAACTGCATGCCGCACCGCTGTACCACCGCAAATATGCTCTCTTTATGCAGCTTTAGTTCAAGAGTGGGGTAAAATAACGGCAGAAAGGGGGGAAAGTGGGTGGCATCATCTAAACGTTGAATTTTTAACCCGGGTGGCGTAACCTGAATCATCTTCTAGTGACTAAATTTGTCATCCAACTTCATCAGGGAAACTACGTAATATGTAGTACCTACCTGGTAGGTGTATGTATATATGTTGGACTTTCTCTTTCTCTTAAATTGTGACACTTTGATCACAATTACTTCGTTAATAATAAACAGACCAAATCCGAAATTTGCTGTTCTCAAACTTTCGAACTGAAAACTCGCTATAATGCCTACTAAAATATTCCTGTAAGTGCCTAGGTAAACCATTGGGACATCAAAAAGAGGGGGAACACGAAAATATAAGAAACTAATCCGTCATTACAGCACGGGCGCAACTGGTAAGCACTTAACAATAAACAGGGGACGATAGAAAATGCAATCGTTCAACTTACTGAATTTGGGAAACAATGCAGGCTACATCGGTGGTGATGCCCTCTATTCGCTAGTCAAGGCCCACCCGGAGTACGAGTATACGCTACTGGTGCGGAACGAAGAGCGGGGAGAGCCCGTCGCCGCCGCTTACCCCCAGGCCCGCCTCGTCTATGGCACCCTGGACGATACCGCGGTTATCGAAAAGGAGGCCGCGGCTGCAGACATCGTAGTTCGTATGTCGCTCTCTTAATGAATCATTCATAAGAAGGAAAAAGGAAGCTTGGAGTTATTGACAATATCTAGACACTGCCGAGTCGGCCGATGACGTCCCGTCAGCAACGGCGATTGCCAAGGGTCTCGCAGCGGGGCACACGGCGGAAAAGCCGGGCTACTGGATCCATCTGTGCGGGACTGGCATCCTGACCTGGTACGACGCGGACAATAAACGTTACGGCCATGGACCCCTGCCAGAGCAGAAGTACCACGACATCGACGACGTCGACCGCATCGTCTCGCTCCCGGACACCGCCATCCACCGGAACGTGGACAAGATCGTCATAGCCGCGAACGATGCCCCCGGAGTCAAGACCTTGATCGTAGGACCCCCCACCATCTACGGCCAAGGCCGGGGACCCCTCAACCAGCGCAGCATCCAAGTCCCCAAGATCATCGACGCCACGCTCAAGAACGGGTACGCGCCGATCCAGGCCCCGGGACTGACCGAGTGGGACAACGTGCACATCCACGACCTGGGCGATTTCTTCGTGCAAGCTGTCGAGGCGGCGCAGGACCCCTCCAAGAACAGCAACCCCGAGATCTTTGGCCCTAAGGCGTACTACTTCCTCAACAACGGCGTGCACAAGTGGAGCGACATATCCAAGTGGGTTGCCTCCGAGGCCGCGAAGCAGGGTCTCATACCCGAAGCCGCCACGAAGGAGGTCGACAGCCCTAACCTCGGGACGAACTCGAAGAGTATAGCTGCCAGGGCGAAGAAGTATCTTGGCTGGACACCCAAGGGCCCAAGTCTGGAGGCTGAGATCCCCGCGGGTGTGGCTTTCGAGGCGAAGAGGTTAGGTAAGGCTTAATCAAATCAAGACAAGAGAGGGTCGATGGTCTGTAAGGTTTGCGTCAGTAGCAAGTCTCGTTCACGGTGCGCGTTCCACAGTTCCATGGATGTAGTTAAACCCAATACAATTAATAGCTACGATGAAATTTTCCAATCTGCGTTCATCTCGTGAATTTCATTCTCGTTGCAGTCGTTATACCATTCCAAGCCAGACCCCGTTCCCAAAAATCCACGCATGTATCCATATCCTGTCATCAAGGATGCTCACTGTCGAAGTAGACCTTGACTTCGACCTCATTACTCCAACCGGCCACCAGACCCATATCCTTCCATGCCGTTTCCACGTCGATCGTCAATACGTGGTTATCAGCCGCATCAATAGCGACTGTGTGGAATGGGATTGGCTGGCCCTGAATGGTGACCATGAAATCTCGCGCGATCGACATGTCAGGTAGGCTCGAGATGTATACCCCTTTGAACACGATTAGTTCCCCGCCCCATCTTTGTGACACCCAACGGAATAGACTTACCAAGAACCCCCAAAGCTTTGAGCTGCGTGCTGAAGAATACCCTGCCGGTCTCGAGCAGCTCGGACTGATATGTCGTGATGGCGGCGGCTCCCGTCATTTTCTCGACCAGGCCCAGGTTGGCGATGAAGATCATGCCGTTCGTCTCGCTTTTGTACTGCGTCACCGGATAGGCTGTGAAGATGTCGTAGCCCCGGACGTCTAACGACACCGCTACGTTTGCGGTTGACATGTCGGGTTTTATGACAGGTGTGACAAGGCCGCTACGGTGGGCTCGCACGACATATTCCATCTCCGGGATCACGCCCGGGAAACATGCAAGCGCGATGAGCTCGCTCAGAGGGTTTTGCGAGGTGTTGAAGACGCCTAGCATTGGTGATCCGGTCGCTGCTCTCCCGTGGTAACTCCCAATCTTGAGGATGGCGGGTTCGTCGTAGCTTGTGTAGGGGTTGATGCTTTTGCCAATCACGCTGGGTCTGAATATGACGGTCTTCCCTCGAGGTGTCACCCCCGTCATCTGGCTGATGAGGTCTACGTTATGCTTTCCGGGGACATCAGTAATGTAGATTGGCCCGCCGCTGAGACACCGCGCTGCGGCGTGAAAGCCCGCGAACTCGTGGTCCGTCTGAAACATATCCCAATCTGGTAGGATGTTTAGATGCTGGGTAAGCAGGGCGTTATGGGCATTGGCAAATAGATGCCACGGATGCGAATCCGGAATATCGGGATAGAAGTCATCCGAGTTTCGCACAAGTAGGGGTGGCCTGTTGCGTGGCATTTGTTGATGGAATAGGAGCTGCGGTGCTTGAGACATACACGAGATGGCTTTGATACTGAAGTGCCTCAGAGCTGATATCATCCAGCTGTCGAGGTAGGTTTCAGTAAGCTCTCGACGTTGCTTGGCAGAGACCCAAGTGTCTAACATGTACTGAACGTCCGTCTTAACGCCGTCGATCCCACAATCTGACAAGAACCGGTAGAAGTCATCGTAGAATCTTTCAATATCTTCTTTCGCGATAACTGTCATTGGGCCGCTCGGGTTATAATCGTCTCGATCAACCTGTACGGTTTTATAAGTTTTCGCGAGGTTGCCATCGCCCGCAATCCCTCCCCAGTATCCCAACAAAGCGTGCCAGACAGCGACGTGTTGAATGCTTGGGTGACTTGAGCGGATACGAAAAACTGTGTCTTTGAGTCCACGCGGGAATGCCTTGGGTTCCGCCTCGAAGCCTTTCCAACCGAAGTGATATTGATCTTGACCTTCGTAATCGATATCTTGCCAATTATCATCTATGATAAGGCTGCTGATATTGATGTGATTTTTCGCTAATGCCTCAACAGCGTTGATTATATTATCGCTCGTCAAGCGTTGGCCCAAAGCGTTCCAGGTACCTGTTGATACGTTAGGACGTATTCGAGAAGATGAGTGTTCAACATTATGCTCACAATATCCTAATCCATCATACCAATTCTCGTACCATTCAGGCTTGATATCATCACTCAATCTGCCAAGTTCTTGAGCGAATTTGTTCTGGTCGTCCCGTGTAGCGAAGACAACCGTTCGCGCGTGGTACATCACAGCCGCTATGGCACTCTCGAAGTCGTCGCCAACCGCAGCTAAAACTAGACCGGATGATTCGGTTTCATCATCATTACGTATCTATCAACTGAGGATGAGATAATCTTCATATATATGTTGAATTGTTCATTTGTGTTTTCACTTACATGTAACTTTACGGAGCCTGAATCTGAGCTACGAAGGAGAGTGATCACATTGGTTGGCCCACTGACTCCTAATAAGACTAAGTGTCTTCCTTGATGGTTCAAGAAGGAGCACATGACAGCATCTTTGTCTAAACTAAACGGACTGCTTCCATGCCTAGGACCCAGCCACGGAGCTCCATGGCGAACCAGAGCGAAGTATCTGTAGTCTGTCAGCTTCACATCCATAATCGACACCGACAATGGTGATCTGAACACATTTGACATCGTGGCTTACCGCAAAGCACCACCCCATGGCGTTCCCAGCTCTACATCGGCATAGGTAGAGCGGTCGTCTTCAGCTGGACTGACACCTGCATTTATAGTCCAAAGTTGGGTGTTGGGAGTTTGGCTTGCTGTAGGTTTGACACTTAATTCTAGGTTTAAGCCATGGATGATATCTGAGAGATTGACAGCCATTCTAAGAAGAGGGTTGGCTGGGTTAAATATAACAACCCCATCGGTTGAACCTGATATGTCGCCAGACCATTTCCAAGGTTGATCATGACCATTGCGGAACTTAAGAGTGAAATTTATCGAAGATGGGACGAAGAATGGAGCACGGAAATACAATAGGGTATTTGAAGGTTTATTGGCATGAGGCAGTAATGAATAGTCATCATCGTCGGGTATAAGTGACAATGGGGTTTCTGACCAATCACCGTCGACCGAGGAATGCCAAACGGTAACCTCCCAAGGATTATCTATAAGATCATTCTCTACTTCCAGGAGAGCGATGAACTGGAAGCTCTTGTCTTTGAGTTGGGTGATCTGTCCTAGAGGTGGATAGCTTGATATGTTGACCTCCATCTCGGCAGATAGAGTGCCTAGGTAAAGAGATTCAATATAAACGGCGTGGGACTCTGAAATTCCGAATCGAAAGCACTATTCACCTCCGGACATTGCGGTAAGTAAGGTGTTCCATTTTATGAGATGATTGAGTGAGCGTATTAATACAAATTTTTATGTGATAAAGGTTCTTTAAGTTACAAGAATGGCTTCAGGAATAAAATAAGACATGCATCAAGATAGGTACCTAATTGTTTGGGTATAATTATATTGAAGAATGCCCAAATGTGTGTGTAGAGAGTAAAGGAAATGTGGAAGTGAGGTCCACAACATTGAAGGTACATTTTATGATCCATATAAAAGTTGATAACCAATCAACGATTGATTATTCCATCATTAGAGTTTACCAGCCACAAATCAATGACGCTAGCCGGAATTTAGCGGAGAGACAGGTCAAAAGGTGTGGCTTGCGCGTATAATCAACTGGGACTTAACAGGGCTGCAAGGGTATTTCGGCGGTTCCAGTTCCCACCGGCCGACTTTTTTATGTTTTTTTGCGCCTCAGACCCCCAACCCGGGCCAACCCAAAATTTTGAGCTTTTGAGCCGAAACCGAACCACTTCAAGATTTCCCGATTTCTCCATCAAACCGCTCACTTCCGTTAATTCAATCCCTCCCCAACGCACCACCCTAATGGCGTCTAGGAGACTCGCTTTTAACCTCGCGCAGGGCATGCGCAGCCGTGCCGCCAATTCTGTCTTCCAACCATTAAGGAGAGGTTTCGCTACGCCAGTGTCGTCTCCTGTACGCGCGAAGACCCAGACCACAACTCTGAAGAATGGTTTAACGGTAAGCTTCTAAAGATCAATTGGGTCTACTAATACTTCTCAGTCTTGATCCTAACTATTTAAAAATAGGTGGCGACCGAATACTCGCCATGGGCGCAGACCTCGACGGTGGGAGTTTGGATTAACGCTGGTTCGAGATCCGAGACGTTAGAAACAAATGGAACGGCACATTTCCTAGAACATCTCGCTTTTAAGGTATTTTGGAGCATCAAAATTCGACAAAATCACCAGCTTGCTTACCATGGATTTCTTTAGGGTACCAATAGGCGAACTCAACACCAATTGGAACTGGAGTTCGAGAATATGGGTGGTCATCTCAACGCTTACACTTCAGTGAGTGAAATATCGCTAGCGATCCCGCGGCTCCGAACAAAGTAGTGAATATATACTAATACGCAACTTAGCGTGAGCAAACCGCCTACTTCGCCAGATCATTCAATGCCGATGTCCCTCAGTGCGTCGATATCCTCGCCGATATCCTTCAAAACTCCAAGCTTGACCCTGCTGCGATCGAGCGAGAACGCGGCGTCATTCTCCGTGAAGGAGAAGAAGTTGCGAAACAGCTAGACGAGGTTGTCTTCGACCACCTCCATGCCACCGCCTACTCACACCAGCCTCTGGGCCGCACCATTCTTGGTACGCAACAAAACATCCAAGACATCACTCGAACCGAGCTTTCCAACTTCATCAAGACCAACTACTCCGCCGACCGGATGGTCCTCGTCGGTGCAGGCGGTATTCCCCACGACCTGCTTGTCACCCTTGCCGAGAAGAACTTCCCAAACCTACCTAAGACGTCACCGCATAACGCAGCCTACATCCAATCCAAACAAAAGCCCGCCTTCATTGGATCCGAGGTCCGAATTCGAGACGACACTATCCCGTCCGCCCATATCGCCCTTGCTGTCGAAGGTGTATCCTGGGACTCCGATGACTACTTCATTGCTCTGGTTACCCAGGCCATAGTCGGCAACTATGACAAGGCTATGGGTAACGCGCCTCACCAAGGAAGCAAGTTGAGCCAGTTCGTTCACCAGAACGACCTCGCCAACAGCTTCATGAGCTTCTCCACCAGTTATAGCGACACTGGGTAAGCTTTACTTTTGTACTACCCTTCTGTGCTTTATACTAATTAATAATAGTCTATGGGGTATCTACCTGGTCAGCAACCACCTCACCAGTCTTGACGATCTAGTCCACTTCACTCTCCGAGAATGGTCCCGCCTCTCAAGCAACGTCACCGAGCCCGAGGTAGAGCGAGCAAAGGCCCAGCTCAAGGCATCCATCCTGCTCTCCCTCGACAACACATCCACCGTCGCCGAGGACATCGGCCGACAACTGGTAACGACTGGGCGCCGGAGGAGCCCGGCCGAGATCGAGCGCGCCATCGACAGTATCACGGAGAAGGACGTGATGGAGTTCGCCAACCGCAAGCTGTGGGACCAGGACGTGGCCGTCAGCGCCGTCGGTAGCATCGAGGGCCTCCTCGACTACCAGAGGATCCGAAACGACATGAGCCGAAACTTCTAGGCGGTCAAGGAAAAAATGTCATCGATTTGGGCGCGGCTGCTTTTAAAGGGGGCGGGGGCGGATAGGCAAAGAATCATACTCGGTCATAGAGTGTATCGATACTGATAAACATACGCTTAGTTGTACCATACCTAAAGATTTCTTCTTCTGTTAAATTCCAGCCCCTCGACTGTGCTTTGGAAGAGAGTTTTGTGATTTGATACTTGCCCGCACGTGTGTACTTGGAGTCGGTGTAGTATACCTCGTATACTATGATGTGATGATAGGGGGGTGTGAGTTATATCGTAATGGGTTTCACCTCTCGAAATGTTATCAGCCGCCCCTCGTGATTCTCTTGTTCTCGGCTTTCGTAGATCAATGGGTGTTCTTACATCCTAAATTCTCCTCGCTATTGTCGAAGATGAGGTCGAACTGCTCCTCCATTAGATAGATTCAAGTCAAGTAAGCCAAGAGTAGGAAGCTGGAACTCAAGGCTCGGAGGCTTTATAAGGTTAAATCACTTACTCTGTCTGGATGAGAGGATTATTACGGCAATCTTGGTTTTTATTAGGTAACTATCTTCACCCATGGCTAGAAGACATTGGGCAATTATTAAGGCAGGTATGTTTTGTGTGTTTCTTCACCTCGGAAGCGTTCGCGAAATTCTCTCTCCTCTCTCCTCTCTCCTCTCTCCTCTCTCCTCTCTCCTCTCTCCTCTCTCCTCTCTCCTCTCTCCTCTCTCCTCTCTCCTCTCTCCTCTCTCCTCTCCC